>RCUC01133943.1:0-124064 GCA_003697995.1 Taxidea taxus jeffersonii | reverse complement strand
GGGGGGGCTTGATCTCACAGTCCTGAGATCATGACCTGAGTTGAAACCAAGAGTTGAACACTTATCTGCATGCATCACTCAGGTACCCCTTCAAAAAATATTTCTAAGGTATCTAAATACTGCTGTTTATTGGACTATAAGTGTTTTTGTACAGATCATAAAGATATGCAAATTCCATTTTACTCGGTTACCAGGAACATTATGCACATTAAGTGTTGAATAATTTCTGAGATATTGGTGACCAACAACACTATAATTTGTTCTAACAGAAAATACTACTAAAGCATAAGTCTTCAGTGGAAAAAAGCAAAACAGTGATAGCCTTGCCTTATTTTTGCATATGTGAAGAATTTTATGAATACTGCAGCGTTTCTCAGGTATATGTAGAACCAAGTTTAGACCTCAGTTTTTTCATTTAGTAGCTATATAAATGTAGATGCATTACTTAAACACCCTGAATCTTTACTTCATCATTTGTAAACTGGGAATAATGATTCTCAGAGTTTCTGTAAGATTTGAAAGTGCTCAATAAATATTCTCTTAAAAATGTTATGAACTGATTTTAAATAGATTTTATGTTATTTAACTAATATTCATGATTTCTCATTCTCACTATTTTTAAAGCCTTTTTCAAAGTACTTCATCCTTATTGATTATTTCCTTACTTGTTTTAACCTATAAAGAGCTTTAAGTAAACTTTATTCTTTTCAGTAATATACCCACTTCACTAAAAGAGAAATTGAAGCTGTATGTTTCTTTTTAAAACTTAAGTAAATTATCTGTCCATTTTACTGTTTCCCTGGATTCACCTTTGTTTCACCTAATTCATGTAGCTTTATCTATATCTATTATAAACTATGTCCTCATTTTCAAGTTTTCCTACTGCTTTCACTTGCTATCTGTGCGCTACTGTTTGAGGGATAATCTAAAAGTAAGATAGCACATTCCAAAAGTGACATTCCAAGGTAATTGCATATTCAATCTACATCTTAATATCTGAATTCCTGTGTGATTTTTCCCTCTGTAATTTATACATATTGGTCACTGGCCTTTATATTTACAAGGTAGAATCTTACAGGAAATAAAAAGCAAACATATGTGTTAACGGTAAGAATCTGCTTGCCTTAGAATTTTTGCTGCACTAATTCCTAGTTCTGTAACCTTGTAAAGGTTATTTAATGTACCTGAGTCTCGGTTTCCATATCTTTCAATGGGTAAAATTATTCTTGATTTCTAGGACTCAGGTGAGTAAACTGCTCTGTACAAAGCCTAACATATGGTAAACGCTTGGTAAGTATTAACCATCTCTTCCTTTTCAGTTTATTCTACCTTACTTATTTTCTCCTGTATTCTCCTTCCTTTCTTCTTTCTCACTCTCCTCCTGCAAATCCATGGCTGGTGTCCAAAATGTTCATCTCAGTCAAGTACTATGTTTATGAAGGGGAGAAAAGAAATCTGAATCAATTATGCAAAAATCAACATAAATAATTGGCCTTTCATGAAGTTTCCAATGCTCCACTCTGTTATCAGTGCCATGATGAAGATGCAGGCTTTAATCAGAAATAACTTAGTTCAAATTAAATCCCATCACTCACTACTTAGCCTAAAACTTGTTGGTATTTTGCATTCCTTACTCTCTTTGAGGCAAGGTTTCTCTGACTGGGAAACAGAACTAATCTATACCTCATCAGGCTATTGTGAAAATAAAATGTAAAATTCTTAGTGCAGTATCTGCAAATAGAAAACTTTTGGGTGAGCATTACTTTTCAGACAATTCCACCCCTTCCCTAAGTAATAAACCAGAAATAGTAGGAAAAAAAAAAAAAAACTCCCTTTCACAACACCTATGACAAGATCAGTAAGAGAACACCAGCAGTAAGTTTATTTGTAACTTTGGAAGTCCTGTCTCCTCCTCACCAGTTCTCTTTGAAATGCAGCCTGGTCAAGACAAAAACAATCACTGCAGCAGGGATGTAACTCCTTCTGTCCCTCACACAATTGTTTGATTATGACATGAGGCCAGTGATAATATAACCACTACTATTTTTTGTCATTTTTAAAAAAAACAATGGAAAAGTAGTGATAAACTTTATAAGTTCTTATAAATTACTTTGTATACCGGGAAAGGAAACATATATATGTCTTCGAAGATTTTTTTTTTAATGTTTCATTCACTTCTTGAAATTAACTAATAAATTAGACATGCTTAACATAGTCAATAAATACTGATGTTTAATGAAAATAAGATGATTTATGTATATGGTTTCAAAGATATATTTTCAGAAATGGTTTGATGAGAGCTTTTTTAGAAGAAAATGAAAATTTCAGAAAAAAAAAATCAGTCTATAAAACAAACCAATCTAAAGAAACAAATAGCCTGTTGAAAAAATAGAGGAAGATTTAACTCTTCCTAGAAAATTATAGTTGAAAGCACACATGTTAAAATGAGTAACTATTGCTATAAAAAGTCAAATTCAAACAATATTTGAATGATTCTAAAATATAAAACATTTCAGTCAACTTCTTTTAGGGTTAAAATTGCAGATATAATGGAAAAAGCAATGTAAAAATATCAACTAAGAATCTGATGAATGAAAAAAATACAATTTCTGAAAAAAGGAAGAAAAGCTAACCCAAGTATATCTGAATAACAGCTGAATATCTCCATTACTGAAAATTTTGCTAAATTAGACAAAATCAAATTAAAAACTTCACAAACCACACCTTTACTTTAACTTGAAATTTAAAAAAAGGAATAGAAATACATTGCAATATCAAAATGATACAAAATACATTAAACCATACTAAAAAGCAATTATAACCATAGCTAAAATGACATCAGTACTTGAAAAATTGTGGTTTGGAAATTACACATGCTTTTCAAAAGCAAGAACTCAGCTAACAAAAACCCAATCATAATATTCCTTTTTGTCAAGTTCAAAAAACACATGCTACTTTAGTACACTCATATTTTCTAATAAAAAACAAATTGTTAATATCTGTAAAATCCACTTATGATAATTTCAAGTTTGTTTATGGACAAATACTCACCGAGGTTACCAAGTTTAATAAGCCCGTATATAAAAAACTCTCTTGAACTTATACACAGAATTTTTTTCTGAGAAAACATTTATATGGGAAACAGTCTAATGTTACTGTATATATAAAGACTATATTAAAGAATGACTAATGCAAAGGAAGCAAAGATTTTTATACAACATTCTCATTAGTTAGAGTTCTAACTGCATTTTAATCTTTTCTTTGGGATTTTAGTTATATGCTAAAATTCATATTAACTGGAGCCCAAATCCACTATCTTTTAACTATTATAACAGACCCTAAAAACCTAGTAAGGATGAAAAATTTAAAAACATAATTAAACTTACCCCATTTAATGGATATGTTTTCCATCCTAGCTCTCCCAGCACAGTTGTTGTATCAAGTAACACAACTGGAATTAAAAAAAAAAAAAAAAAGTACATGAATTTCTCAATTGATGTAAAAATGTTATTTAAATCATTAATGCCAACTATCTTTACTATTACTCATTGCATTAATTTTAATATGCTGCATTGCTAACTATAAAATTAACTGTATACTAAATACTAATGTAATAATAATATTAAGTAATGATAAAATACATGAGGTAGTTATAACTTATTTTCAAAATATGTAACTTGTGTTTAACAAAGCTAAATAAAATAGATAACTGAGAAACAGACCTAAGAGTCATTCTTAATGGCTGGCTTTTAAAACTGATAAATGCTGATGGAGGTAATTGAGATGATGTGACTGCCAGTTGACCCTTGAGCTGGACCCAGGCAATAGGGGTCTCCTCACTTCCCTCCCCCATCCTCAGAATGTAAGCTCTGCCTGTTTCCCTAGTGGGAGCTGGTTCCAAGGACATAGTCTTGAGATAATAACATGTTGTTGAGACCACGTGTGTAATATACATGAGTAAACCCAGTTATGGCTTCTATGAAAACTTTAAGATTCTGGTGGGTGGCTGTGGAAATCTTGTAGCTGCTCGAGGGAAGTAAGTTCCCTTATTTATTAGCCCTCCCACCCACCAGTTTGGAGTGGGTCTGTTTCTTTCTGCACTCTCTCTTGGCCTGTGTGAACAGGGGACCAGTTTGGGGACAAATAATGAAATAATCACCTTTGTTTTCCCTACCACTTTCATATATAGTCTTTTTATACCACATTAAAGAAAGAAAAACTATGTTAAAGTGGGCTTCTGTAGTTTTTTCATAGACATAAAAACAAATGATTAGAACATAGTCTGTTAAATTTTAAAACAGAAGATTATATAAAAGCCTAGCAACTCTGTTATGTCAGGGCTAGTAGAATTCTGGGAGAATTTCACAAAGGAGATACAATTTGAGCTGACCTAGGACAAAGTGACTTTCAATTAGATGTGATAAGAAACAAATGGTTTACTTTTAGAATAAAGTAACTGAGCTATAACTAAATCATTTTACGGTTGCTGGACTAGGAATGGGGATTATTTGGGGCACTAGCAGGATAGAAATGAGGTTTGAAAGATAGAGATCAAATGGGGAGGACTTTTGTGGTGTTTCCAGCAGATAAATGTGTAGGGTCCATGACTCAGACCTTTATTTTTAACTACTACCTCCAAATCCCCTAGATGCTAGTAGGCTATGGATTATACTCTGAGAAACAATGCTTTGATATTTCATCATGAGTTTTAGATCTTCACATAGTTAAGAAGTGGGGTTTTCTATTTGTAGTTTTAAAAAGTTCCACTGAAAGTATGCTATTTGGTGTCTATTATAAGGATTCTGTGGTTTTTCTTATTTGAATCACTATGCTTTATTCATTTTTTAAAGATTTTATTTATTTATTTGACAGAATGAGGGAGATCACAAGTAGGCAGAGAGACAGGCAGAGAGAGAAGAAAGCAGGTTCCCTGTTGAACAGAGAGCACAATGTGGGATAAGTATAAAACCATACATCAATTTCTGAGATGAACACTAGTTACTTATTGTAAAATATTCTTTCAGTAATGTTAAAATGAGTTTAATAAATATACATTTGTAAAACTGAGCTGTAATTCTTTAAATTTTATTGTGGAAAATTCTCAAACATATTTTAGGATGTAGATGAAAAACAGTAAAATGAACCCTCATGCAGTGATCACCCAGATTCAATAATTACCAACTTACAGTCAATCTTACTTCATCTACATATCCTTACCTACTCTCTCTCACTGCAGAATTTCTTTGAAGCAAATTCCAGTAATAGTCATCTATAAAAATGTAGTGTATATTTATGATAAAGACTCCTTTTAATATAGCAATAATATTAGTTTATTACTATAAATAGTAATTCCTTAATATCATCAAATATCCAGTGTTTAATATCCCTATAGTCTCAACTTAACTTGAACAGAAAAATCAAGTTCCAAGTAAATGCTATCCATTGCAGTGAGCTGATATTGTTCTTTATTTTTTTTTTTAAGATTTTATTTATTTATTTGACAGAGACCACAAGCAGGCAGAGAGAGGGGGGTGGAGCAGGATTCCAGCTGAGCAGAGAGCCCGATTTCTGGCTCGATCCCAGGACCCTGGGATCATGACCTAAGCGGAAGACAGAGGCTTTAACCCACTGAGCCACCCAGGGGCCCCAAGTTCTTTGTTTTTTTAAACTATAATTTCCCCCATTAACTTTTTAAAACTTAGATTTATTATTGGGTATGATTTACTTACAATTAAAAAATTCACCCTTTTTAAATGTGCATTTCTATGAATTGCGACAAACTCCCACATCCATGTAACCACTGCTACAATCAAGCTATGGAATATTTCCATCACCCCTAAAATTTCCCTTGTGACCTTTATGGTGAATCCCTTCCACAGCCAGCCACTGGCAACCACTAATTTAATTTCTGTCCCTTTGATTTTTGACTTTTCCAAAATGTCAAACCAACAAAATCACATAGCATGAAACCTTTTGAACCTGGTTCTTTCATGCAGCATAATGCATCTGAGATTCACCTATGTCGTTGCATGTATCAATAGTTGGCTTTTTACTGTTGAAAGTATTCTTTTGTATGGAATTCCCTACTTGATGCAAATATGAGTTATTTCCAGTTGGGAATGTTATTAATAAAGCCAGTATATACTTTCATGTATAGATTTTTTTTTTCATGTATAGATTTTTTTTTTTACTTTATTTAAGCTTTATTTAAACATATGATGTAACCCCACCACCCACACCCAACCCCTCTTCCCCCCACCCCCCTCAGTTTGTTTTATGACATTAAGAGTCTCTTTTGGTTTTTCTCCCTCCCGATCCCATCTTCTTTCATTTTTACTTTTCCTACCACCTTAACTCCCACCCCCGTTGCATCTCCACTTCCTCATATCAGGGAGATCATGTGGTAGTTGTATTTCTCCAGTTGACTTTTTTCGCTAAGCATAATACGCTCTAGTTCCATCCATGTCGTCGCAAATGGTAAGATTTCATTTCTTTTAATGGCTGCATAGTATTCCATCGTATATATATACCATATCTTCTTTATCCATTCATCTGTTGATGGACATCTAGGTTCTTTCCATAACTTGGCTATTGTGGACATTGCTGCTATAAACATTCGGATACACATGCCCCTTTGGATCACTACGTTTGTATCTTTAGGATAGATACCCAGTAGTGCAATTGCTGGGTCATAAGGTAGCTCTATTTTCAATTTTTTAAGGAACCTCCATGCTGTTTTCCAGAGTGGTTGCACCAGCTTGCATTCCCACCAACAGTGTAGGAGGGTTCCCCTTTCTCCACATCCTCGCCAGCATCTGTCATTTCCTGACTTGTTCATTTTAGCCATTCTGACTGGTGTGAGGTGGTATCTCATTGTGGTTTTGATTTGTATTTCCCTGATGCCCAGTGATGTGGAGCACTTTTTCATGTGTCTGTTGGCCATCTGGATGTCTTCTTTGCAGAAATGTCTGTTCATGTCCTCTGCCCATTTCTTGATTGGATTATTTGTTCTTTGGGTGTTGAGTTTGCTAAGCTCTTTATAGATTTTGGATACTAGCCCTTTATCTGATATGTCGTTTGCAAATATCTTCTCCCATTCTGTCAGTTGTCTTTTGGTTTTGTTGACTGTTTCCTTTGCTGTGCAAAAGCTTTTGATCTTGATGAAGTCCCAATAGTTCATTTTTTCCCTTGCTTCCCTTGCCTTTGGCGTTGTTCCTAGGAAGAAGTTGCTGCGGCTGAGGTTGAAGAGGTTGCTGCCTGTGTTCTCCTCAAGGATTTTGATGGATTCCTTTCTCACGTTGAGGTCCTTCATCCATTTTGAGTCTATTTTCGTGTGTGGTGTAAGGAAATGGTCCAATTTCATTTTTCTGCATGTGGCTGTCCAATTTTCCCAACACCATTTGTTGAAGAGGCTATCTTTTTTCCATTGGATGTTCTTTCCTGATTTGTCGAAGATTAGTTGACCATAGAGTTGAGGGTCTATTTCTGGGCTTTCTATTCTGTTCCATTGATCTATGTGTCTGTTTTTGTGCCAGTACCATACTGTCTTAATGATGACAGCTTTGTAGTAGAGCTTGAAGTCGGGAATTGTGATGCCACCAACTTTGGTTTTCTTTTTCAATATTCCTTTGGCTATTCGAGGTCTTTTCTGGTTCCATATAAATTTTAGGATTATTTGTTCCATTTCTTTGAAAAAATTGGATGGAATTTTGATAGGCATTGCATTAAATGTGTAGATAGCTTTAGGTAGCATAGACATTTTCACAATATTTATTCTTCCAATCCATGAGCATGGAACATTTTTCCATTTCTTTGTGTCTTCCTCAATTTCTTTCATGAGTACTTTATAGTTCTCTGAGTATAGATTCATTGCCTCTTTGGTTAGGTTTATTCCTAGGTATCTTATGGTTTTGGGTGTAATTGTAAATGGGATTGACTCCTTAATTTCTCTTTCTTCTGTCTTGTTGTTGGTGTAAAGAAATGCAACTGATTTCTGTGCATGATTTTATATCCTGACACTTTACTGAATTCCTGTACAAGCTCTAGCAGTTTTGGAGTGGAGCCTTTTGGGTTTTCCACATATAGTATCATATCATCTGCAAAGAGCGATAGTTTGACTTCTTCTTTGCCGATTTGGATGCCTTTAATTTCTTTTTGTTGTCTGATTGCTGAGGCTAGGACTTTTAGTACTATGTTGAATAGCAGTGGTGATAGTGGACATCCCTGCCGTGTTCCTGACCTTAACGGAAAAGCTCTCAGTTTTTCTCCATTGAGAATGATACTTGCGGTGGGTTTTTCATAGATGGCTTTGATAATATTGAGGTATGTGCCTTCTATCCCTACACTTTGAAGAGTTTTGATTAGGAAGGGATGTTGCACTTTGTCAAATGCTTTTTCAGCATCTATTGAGAGTATCATATGGTTCTTGTTCTTTCTTTTGTTAATGTACTGTATCACATTGATTGATTTGCGGATGTTGAACCAACCCTGCTGCCCTGGAATAAATCCCACTTGGTCGTGGTGAATAATCCTTTTAATGTACTGTTGGATCCTATTGGCTAGTATTTTGGTGAGAATTTTCGCATCTATGTTCATCAAGGATATTGGTCTGTAATTCTCTTTTTTGATGGGATCCTTGTCTGGTTTGGGGATCAAGGTGATGCTGGCCTCATAAAATGAGTTTGGAAGTTTTCCTTCCATTTCTATTTTTTGGAACAGTTTCAGGAGAATAGGAATTAATTCTTCTTTAAATGTTTGGTAGAATTCTCCTGGGAAGCCATCTGGCCCTGGGCTTTTGTTTGTTTGGAGATTTTGGATGACTGTTTCAATCTCCTTATTGGTTATGGGCCTATTCAGGTTTTCTATTTCTTCCTGGTTCAGTTTTGGCAGTTGATATGTCTCTAGGAAAGCATCCATTTCTTCTAGATTGTCGAATTTGTTGGCATATAGTTGTTCATAATATGTTCTTAGGATTGTTTGTATTTCTTTGGTGTTGGTTGTGATCTCTCCTCTTTCGTTCATGATTTTATTTATTTGGGTCCTTTCTCTTTTCTTTTGGATAAGTCTGGCCAGGGGTTTATCAATCTTATTAATTCTTTCAAAGAACCAGCTCCTAGTTTCATTGATTTGTTCTATTGTTTTTTTGGTTTCTATTTCATTGATTTCTGCTTTGATCTTTATTATTACTCTTCTCCTGCTGGGTTTAGGCTTTCTTTGTTGCTCTCTCTCGAGTTCCTTAAGGTGTAGGGTTACGTTGTGTATTTGAGTCCTTTCCTGTTTCTTGAGATAGGCTTGGATCGCTATATATTTTCCTCTCAGGACTGCCTTTGCTGTGTCCCACAGATTTTGGACCATTGTGTTTTCATTATCATTTGTTTCCATGGTTTTTTTCAATTCTTCTTTAATTTCCTGGTTGACCCATTCATTTTTTAGAAGGATGCTGTTGAGCCTCCATGTATTTGTGCTCTTTCCACATTTCCTCTTGTGATTGAGTTCTAGCTTCAGAGCATTGTGGTCTGAAAATATGCAGGGAATGATCCCAATCTTTTGATACCTGTTGAGACCTGATTTATGACCCAGGATGTGATCTATTCTGGAGAATGTTCCATGGGCACTAGAGAAGAACGTGTATTCTGTTGCTTTGGGGTAGAATGTTCTGAATATATCTGTGATGTCCATCTCGTCCAGTGTGTCATTTAAGACCTTTATTTCCTTGTTGATCTTTTGCTTGGATGATCTGTCCATTTCAGTGAGGGGTGTATTAAAGTCTCCAACTATTATTGTATTCTTGTCAATGTGTTTCTTTGATTTTGTTATTAATTGGTTTATATAGTTGGCTGCTCCCGTGTTAGGGGCATAGACATTTAAAATTGTTAGATCTTCTTGTTGGACAGACCCTTTGAGTATGATGAAGTGTCCTTCCTCATCTCTTATTATAGTCTTTGGCTTAAAATCTAATTGATCTGATCTAAGGATTGCCACCCCAGCTTTCTTCTGATGTCCATTAGCATGGTAAATTGTTTTCCACCCCCTCACTTTCAATCTGGAGGTGTCTTCAGGTCTAAGATGAGTTTCTTGTAGGCAGCATATGGATGGGTTTTGTTTTTTTATCCATTCTGAAACCCTGTGTCTTTTGATTGGGGCATTTAGCCCATTTACATTCAGGGTAACTATTGAGAGATATGAATTTAGTGCCATTGTATTGCCTGTATGGTGATTGTTACTGTATAATGTCTCTGTTCCTTTCTGGTAATACTTTTAGGGTCTCTCTTTGCTTAGAGGACCCCTTTCAATATTTCCTGTAGAGCTGGTTTGGTGTTTACAAACTCTTTCAGTTTTTGTTTGTCCTGGAAGCTTTTAATCTCTCCTTCTATTTTCAATGATAACCTAGCTGGATAAAGTATTCTTGGCTGCATGTTTTTCTCGTTCAGTGCTCTGAATATATCATGCCAGTTCTTTCTGGCCTGCCAGGTCTCTGTGGATAAGTCTCCTGCCAATCTAATATTTTTACCATTGTACGTTACAGACTTCTTGTCCCGTGCTGCTTTCAGGATTTTCTCTTTGTCGCTAAGACTTGTAAATTTTACTATTAGATGGCGGGGTGTGGGTCGATTCCTATTGATTTTGAGAGGTGTTCTCTGGGCCTCCTGGATTTTGATGCTTGTTCCCCTTGCTATATTAGGGAAATTCTCTACAATAATCCTCTCCAGTATACCTTCTGCTCCTATTTCTCTTTCTTCTTCTTCTGGAATCCCAATTATTCTAATGTTGTTTCGTCTTATGGCATCACTTATCTCTTGAATTCTCCCCTCGTGGTCCAGTAGTTGATTGTCTCTCTTTTGGTCTGCTTCATTATTCCCTGCCATTTGGTCTTCTATATCACTAATTCTGTCTTCTGCCTCATTTATCCTAGCAGTAAGAGCCTCCATTTTTTATTGCACCTCATTAATAGCTTTTTTTATTTCAACTTGATTAGACTTTATTTCTTTTATTTCTCCAGAAAGGGTTTTTATTTCTCCTGACAGGGTTTCTCTAATATCTTCCATGCCTTTTTCGAGCCTGGCTACAACCTTGAGAATCGTCATCCTGAATTCCAGATCTGACATATTACCAATGTCTGTATTGATTAGGTCCCTAGCCTTTGGTCCTGTCTCCTGCTCTTTTTTTTGTGGTGAGTTTTTCCACCTTGTCATTTTGTCCAGATAAGAATCCGCTGTTCTCCTTGTTAAGTGAACTTGGTCTTGGCTGGATTTCTTTGATCTTCTGGGGGAGGGGCCTGTTGTAGTGGTTCTCAGGTGTCTTTGCCCCAGGCGGAGTTGCACCGCCTTTACCAGGGGCCGGGCTAAGTAATCCTCTCAGGTTTGCTTTCAGGAGCTTTTGTTCCCTGAACGCGCTTTCTGTAGAGTTCTGGAGGACGGGAATGACAATGGCGGCCTCCCAATCTCCGGTTCAGAGGAGCCGAGAGCTAGGGGCCCCAGTCTTCAGTGCGCCTTCAGAGAAAAGCGTTTAATCCCTCCAGTCTCCCTAGCCCACGTTCGCGCTGGAGAGTGCGCGCGCGCGTCCGCCCGCAGACCCTGCACGCCCGCAGACACCGCAGGCCCGCAGACCCCGCGGGCCGCCGACACCGCGGGCCCGCCGACACTGTGCGCACCCGCAGACCACGCTCAGAGAAAATCGTGCCTAAGCAGTCCTGTCTCACTGGCTTCTGGGAGTGCTCCGAGCTCACCCAGCCTGTGACCAAGCGTCTCTGTCTCTGGCAGAGTCCCACCTGGAGTCTCCGGACCCCGTAGATCCCTGAGCTCTCCCGGGTCGGAGTCTCCCCGGATCTTGTGGGGACCCCTCGCACAGAGCACCGGCCAGTGCCACAGAGCACCGGTCCGTGTCACAGACTACTAGGAAATCTCGGCTCTGTCTCCGCAGCCGACTTCCCCGCTCTAATACCTGTGAGCTCTGCAACACTCAGACACCCCCGATCCTTCTGTGACCCCGTGGGACCTGAGTCCACGTTGTCCCCGTGAGGTCTTCACCCCAGTTTAGCCTCTGGAGCGATGTCCCTCCGTGGAGCAGACTTTTAAAAGTCCTGATTTTGTGCTCTGCCACTTGCCGGGAGCCGGCCCCTCCCCCTGGGGTCTATCTTCCCGTCGCGTTGGATTCACTTCTCCGCTGGTCCTACCTTTCAGAAAGTGGTCGATTTTCTGTTCCTAGAATTGTTGTTTTTCTTCTCTTCGATCTCCTGTTGGATTTGTAGGTGTTCGGAATGGTTTGATAGGCGATCTAGCTGATCTCCTGCTGGCTGATGTCGTCTCAGCCTCCTACTTCTCCACCATCTTGACTCCTCCCCCCATGTATACATTTTTATATGACCTTAGGCTTTTACTTCTCCATGGTAATAGGGAATTCCTAGGTTATAGGGAGAACATTTTTTATTTATTTGTCAGAGAGAGAGAGAGAACATGCAAAAGCAGGTGGAGTGGCAGGGAGAGAGAGAAGCAGATGCCCTACTGAGCAAGGAGGCTTATGTGGGATTCAATCCCAGGATCTTGTGGTCATGACCTGAACCAAAGGCTTAACCAACTGAGCCACCCAGGTGTCCTAAGAATGCATATTTTTAAGAAACTATCCAATTGTATTTCAAAATGGCATTAGAAGAATATGGTTTTCCAGTTGCTTCACATCCTCAGCAGGATTTAGTATTGTCCAGTTATGTTTTGTTTTTTTAAAAGATTTTATTTATTTATTTGACAGAGAGAGACACAGCAAGAGAGAGAACGCAAGCAGGGGGAGTGGATAAGGGAGGAGCAGGCTTCCTGCTGAGCAGGGAGCCCTATGCAGGGCTCAATCCTAGGACCCTGTGATCATGACCTGAGCCAAAGGCAGAGCCTTAATGACCGAGCCACCAGGGCCCCAAGGTATTGTCCAGTTTCTTAAAGGCATTCCAAGAGATGTGTGATAATATTTCATTGTTTTTTTATATATTTCTTCAATTACTAGCCAGTTATCTTTTTCACTACTTGAAATCAAAATTTGAAATCAAATAAAAAAATTATTTTGTCCCACATTCTAGGTTTTTCTAGTTGTGAGATACCACTCAACATGCTCCACTATTCCCTTTATTTTCTTTAAATTGGTAGATTTAGTAGCTTGATCAGATTCAAGTTCCATTTAGTTAATTTTTTTATGTACCATTACAAAGAACATACCAATGTCTACTAGGGTCATGTCAAAAAGACTTGGGAACCAAATTTCATAGGCTTCCACTGGCCAAAAATGGATAATGTAATTATACACACAAGGTTAATGCATTCACAATGATTCATAATGACAAAATATACCTACTGATAACTTTTGCAGAATACTAAGAAAGCATTATATTTTAAAAACTGGTAAGTAATCTGAAAACAATAAAACATTTATTTTGCTTTTTCTATATAAACTACTTATGAATAATGAAATAGTTAATGAAGGAACATTTCTCTTACTGAAATAGTTCAGGTAATAAAAGAAGAAGGAATAAATAAATAAATAAATCTTTAAAAAAAAAAAGAATGACTGAATTAGGCTATCCCATTTTCTACTCCTAATGAATTAATATATTTAGCTAATGGTTTACAATGGCTGCTTGCATCACCTAAAGAGAAAAAAGGACATAAAAAAGGCTAGAGCTTTTTAAAAAGTTTCCTTTACAGTTTCATTTATTTCTTATTATCATACAATTCTAACAAGCCTGGAAGTAAAAGAGAGTGCAATAAAGATTATATATATCTTTATATATATATAAAGATTTTATATATATATATAATATACATATTATATATATTATATATTCTTTATATATATATGAATTATATATATTATATATATTATATATTCTTAATATATACAAACACACACACACATATATATATATACATTCATTCTCACACACACACAAATTATACAAAAATATTTGATGGGATTTGGGTTCATTCAGTATAACAATCCCACATGTTAGATAAAAAAGCTAAGGATATCATTATAATAAATATTCAAAGCTAAAAGTTTATCTCATTATCAAATAAAAGTTATTTTCATTTTTGGTATATGCTACTGAAAAGAATTCAGAATTATTAAAGATAAGCATGCAGTTCTGGATACTCAAAAGTTCAATGTAACTCATTGAGCACATTTATACTTTTGAAATACATCATTATTTCCCGACAGGCTGGCAAAATAATGATACTAATTCACAGTCATCATAGGAAGAAATTTCTATGTTATTTTCTTCTTGATGTAATCTCCACATTGTCCTAAAAGTTGTTTCATTTTTAAAATACCCAATTAACAGATGAGAAAACTGACCTTCAGAAAGGTTAAGTAGTTTTCCTTGATATCAGAAACAGATTTGGATTCCAACCAAGGAGACTGATGCTAGACTGTCCTTTGTATGTCCTTTAATGTTGTAAAACATTTAAAACCTTTAAATTTCTTAAGTGTTTTTCTTCTTACCCTTTATAAAAGTTTTTAATTTAAATTCCAATTAGTTAACATAGAGTGTAATATTAGTGTCAGGTGTACAGTACAGTCAGGAAATTCAACATTTCCATACAACACCTGGTACTCATCACACAAGTGCACATCTTCACTCCCCCATCACCTATTTTACCCATGTCCCACCCCCATCCCTTCTGGCAACTACAAGTTTGGTATAGTTAAGAGTCTGTTTCTTGTTTTCCCTCCCTCACTTTTACTTTTGTAGATACAGAGAAACATCACTATTTCTTTTGCTGACCCAAAATCTTTTATCCTAGTTTTCTCATCAATGGCTTCTACAGAAATTTATGGGTATTACGTATAAATCATACCACTTAAATCAAGGGTTTATCAGAGCAGAGCATTAAAAAATCTCTAATATTGAAGTCTGCCAACAAAGATTCATTTTTCATAGACTGGCAAATTAATTAATTGCTTAGTTGATATTTTTTTTTCTAAAACACTGTTAGGCTGCTTGCTTCTCAATATTTAACATTTATAAACTGTGAGGTATATGCATTTCAAAACAAACAAAAAAGGAAAAAATATATATACCTACAAAAGTGTAGATCCTTAGAATTTTCTTCTTATTAGCTTTAAGAAGCAAGATTTATATAATTAGTTTATTTTCTTCTTTAAACTGCAATCATAACTTTTCAAAATTCATAGGAACAGTAATATTTCAAAGTTGCCTTCCTGACGAATGAGAAACTGATATTAAAATAAAACTAAGGAATTTGAGATTTTTAATCTCAATTTACATTTAATTTACATTAAATTAATTACATTTAATTTAATTTAATTTACATGTGATAAATGTTTAAATTTTACTATTTGTTTCATATATAAAACCCCCACAAATTCAGGATTTTCAGGCACACTAATCGTATTGAACCCAGCAAGGTGAGAGCTCCTCCTGCTGGCTTTAAACAAGAGTTATCTAGTTCCTACCAGTGCAAAAAAAAAAAAATACTGTAAACTTAAAGATGAAAAAATCACTATGTTGACATAAACTTCAGTAAAAAGTCAATATTTTCTTTTTTGAATTTAATGGAAAGCTTTTAAACATGGCACAAGTTATACCTATTATTTATGTAAGGAGTACATATGAAAATATAGTTATTCATATTATCAATAAGAAGTTGGATAAATCAAAAATAAGTGCAAGGAGTAGTAGGTTGGTGGTATCAAAATAAAGTTGTGAAAATATGTTTGTTTAATAAGCAACATAATTCATAGAATATATTTGCTGAACCACACACAATTTTCGTATTAAGTTTTAGAAATAAATTTCCAGCATATGGTATTTCTCTCTGAAAATATCTCTTAATTTTTTAGTACTCCCTTTACTCACTCTTTTGGAAATTATAAGAAAATTTCATTGTGTTCTAAAAGAAGATATCAAATGATAAAGACAAGACTGATAGTACTGGGCTAAATGAGACTAATGAGTACCTAAAATTAAAAAGCTCAATGCCAATTGCTTGCTCTTGAATAATTTATCAAGTCTTTATCTATATCCCTTTGAATAAGCTTAAGAGAAATTTATTTTAAAAACAATTAGCATATAGGTTTATAGTATATAATAGGTCATCTCTACTCCAACTGCACAATAAAAAGGACAGGATTTTATTTGTAATTATTTTGACAAGTTAAGCAAAACAGATCAATCGACCCACTAAGAAGGTAGTTATTCTTTTAGGATAATTTCATTGTTAAAAATTGAGTTAATGGCATGTGAATTGAGTCCAAAGATTTACCAATATTCTCCAATAGACTTCATGTGAAAAAGAACATGGCATTTCTTCTTATAATTATTCAATTTAGAGCCTTTATTTCACAAATAAATCCCAGAAGGTAAAATTAATAAGTTACTTAGTAACAACATAGTAATAGAGGCTTTTGATAGTTAATTCCAGTCATGTTCCACTGACTGTAACACACTCTACTAACCCGCATAGTTTCAAACAAACTAGTTAATAAACAAAGGGACCGTTGACATAATGATCAGATAAAACAGAGAATACTTTTGATTATTGATAAACATGCATATATATGTATGCATATGTATATATTTTTTATTTCTATATATTATAGCACTCGTCTATTTTAATGTCATCTTGCTTATATTCTGCTTTAAACTGGCACTCACATTACTACATTAAACGATTTAGTTTTGACATATTCACATATTTTTGATTGACAAATATCACAGCTACAATTTCCAGATCTGTATAACTATGGGTATCTACCCTCACACAAAGTCAGAATCAATATTTAATTCCTAAAAAATCGAACACAGATTGCTTTAAATAAACATAGGATTATTATGTTTACCCCTAGTACGCCCCTATGTGTATTGGTATTATTTTAAGCAAAGATTTTCCAAAGAGAATCATTTCTTCTTAAAAATAGCAAAACTACTTTTATCTAGAAACTGAGATCAATATTTGCTCATTAGGTGAATTTACAGCATTTTGTTTTTTCATGCCTTTCTTAATTCTGTGGTCGCTTGCCTAATTTTAATATAGGTGGTGTTCATGATTAATTTTCCTACCCCATGTGAAAGTTTGAAAATCCTATTTAAAAGATAAAGTAACATGAACACAGTGACATTAAACAGCTTTCCGAAATTTAGAGAATAAAATAAAGGCTAGAACTTATGAATTCATACCCTTCAGCTTTCTACTCTATTAGAAAATGATATCTTTTTCAGAAAACATGTTCAAACTTCTTTGCCTCTGTCCTTTCTGGAAAACCAATCACTCCTTTTTAGTTCTGGTGGAAAAAATAAGATATAATAATCAGAAATTTTTTCCTTCGTTATCATCTTAAATAGAGAAAAAAACAAAAAAAATCAAGCTAGTTTGTTATTTATAAGGCAAGTTATACTTAGAGTTAAGAACTGCTACTGAAAACCAACAATGATTGATTAAAAATAGAACTAGTGGGATGCCTGGGTGACTCGGTTGGGCGGCTGCCTTGGGCTCAGGTCATGATCCCGGCGTCCTGGGATCGAGTCCCACATTGGGCTCCTTGCTCCGCAGTGAGCCTGTTTCTCCCTCTGCCTCTGCCTGCCACTCTGTCTGCCCGTGCTCACTCTCTCTGACAAATAAATAAATAAAATCTTTAAAAAAAAATAGAACTAGTATTTTAATCTAACTTCCACACCTTATTTTGCCCAAACGAACCTCCATATTGTTATCCTGCTTGACACAGCTTTACTTGCTTCGGTCCTAAATCATTTTTTAAGCCTGCCATTAAGACAGGCAAGCTTACCCCATAGACCCAAGGAGAACCCAGATGTAGATCTGATTCATGGTAAAGTCACCAAATGACAGGTACACCCCCAGGCTCCTGAGAAAGATCAGTAAGACTTACACCAATGAGTCAGCTCACAAGTCATGCTTTCCCCATAACTGTTCAGTTATTTCTATAGACTTTTTTTTAAAAAAAGGAAATTTGGCATGTTCCTAATTAATAGCAAATATAAGTCTTTCATTTTGGCATCTCAGCACTTTGATCTATAAAAAAACTAAGTAGTTTTGTATAGGACCTGTATTATTTCCATTTGTTTCAGTTACATAGAGATTAAATAAGTAGGAAAGATTATTTGTCTTTGGTTTTAGATTTGCTAGTCATACATTTAACAAATGTGATTTTTTTTCAACTGTCACAGAAACTCACAACACTTATTACATATTCCCCAATATGCCCAAACCATTGACCCTTCTCCTCATCACCAACACAGTATCAGAAATGCTTCTTGCCTTTCTAGTGCTTTCTTTTCTTATATTTCTCACTTGTTTTCCATGGCTTTGGACACTATTTTTTAATATTTTATTTTATTTAATATATAATATTTATAAATTTAATATTTATAAAATAAATATTTATTTACTTATCTTTTAAATATTATGAAACTTAAGGTTTGAAATGCACTTAAATATTTTTTCTAGCTCTGGTAAAACAGATTATGACTACTTATTTGAAAGTCTTATCTAGTCTTATTTAAATATAATGGCCATCTCGATATAAAACCATTTATACATGCTGGAAGAACAGTCTAAAAATTTTTTTTGAAACCGTTACTCTAAAAAGAAGTAATAATGACTTTGTACTGAGAAAGAAATAATGAGTTTTACTAGAATCTAAGAAAAAAGTATATGAGTAAAAGAAAGATTTCTTTTTTACCCTTGGAAAGTGGAAAGGAATTTTTATTTGTTGTTGTTGTTGTTGTTGTTTTCCCTTTGAAATACTGGGTTTTTTTCTCCATTACACTTACATGGACATAATGGAAATCATTTTTAACTTCCTTCATTAGCACATATGTAGTCACAAAAGCGTTACTTGATTTTACTTTAAGACATTTTGATATTATTTTAACATTTATTAGTCTGTTATATTTAAGGTGCTATATTAGCTATTGCAGGGTATAGAAAGTTTATAAGATACTATGTGTAGCCTCAAGGAGTACCTGATGTCATTTTTTCACTCCCACTTTAAGGATTTTTGTGTCAACATAAACATGCCGTAGTTTATTCAAACATGGATATAGGAAAGAAGCTTAAAATGCCCTATTCAGAAGGTACTGAAGAGAAAAGGCTATAGCTATTTTGTAGAATGTGTAGAATTAAAGTGCTATTTCAAAAGGGCAAACAGCCAATAGCATATCAACATCTCCATAAAACTGTCAGTAATTGGACCATTTATCTCACTTCCTATAGAAA
This sequence comes from Taxidea taxus jeffersonii, assembly GCA_003697995.1. Lineage (NCBI taxonomy): Eukaryota > Metazoa > Chordata > Mammalia > Carnivora > Mustelidae > Taxidea > Taxidea taxus. Next base: position 104,826 of record RCUC01133943.1, on the reverse strand, counting down.
TGTCAAAGATGAATAGATTTTAGAAATGTATCCCAGTAGTCAACAGTAATGAACATTACAACAGTAAGGAAAATAATAATTTTCTACCTGAAAAATACTTTTCAATATAATCCCAAATACAAGAAGTATCTGCTAATTTGTGAGAAAAGATAGTACTTTACTTAAAGTAAGAAATTAAAAAACTGAAGTACACATTACTAGAAGTAAACATTAACTAATCCAAGCTTTAGTCATCAACTATAAAAAATTATCAGGTAAAAAAACCATAATTGTATTGTTAAAATTTTGGAAAACATATATATCAAACAACTCTGATAGGGCAATATTCTCCTTTTGTCCATTGAAATTGTGGCCAAATCAAGATATAATTATCAGGGCACCTGGGTGGCTCAGTCACTTGTGCCTCTGACTCTTGGTTTCAGCTCAGTTCATGATCTCAGCATCCTGGAACTGAGCCCCACATCAGGCTCTGTGCTCAATGAGAAGTCTGCTGGAGATTCTCTCTCCCTCTCCTCTGTCCCTCCCCTCCCAATCACATGCTCTCTCCCTCTAAATTAATAATCAAAATATTTTTAAAAAGATATAATTATCAATATGTAATTTAAAAATTACTTCTGCCAATACAGTATGAGCTCCTCAAGGGAAGGGGTTGTGTGTGTACATTTATTGAATAAAATTAATGAATGAATGAATGAACAAATGAATGAATGAACAGATGAATGGAAGGGAGCCTAGGCAAAAAACTCATGTCTTGAGAAAAAATATTCTTAACCAACTACTGAAAAAGCAATACAGGATTAGTGGGCAGGCAGGCACTGGACAAAATTTAAGTGGCCACTGTGCTTACTTTTTAAGGGAGAAGGTCAAAGGCTACTCACAGATGACTTCTCTAAGAGGTGGTTAAGGGACAAAGTGGTCTTCGGAAAAATTAAAGTACGCATTTCTTTCAAGCACAGAATGAACTGTTAGAAGACAAACAACTTCTGCAACTTTTGAGGTCCTTTTCTCTGCTCCATCTGGCCCCAACCCTTTTGTGAAAGAGTGCCCTTAGACTCCTTGCTCTCATTCCAATCTCTGTGCATCTATAGCCCTGTCTCTCATAGTGCATAGTGTTCAAATGATCCCTTCTTACCTGCTGCTCCACTGAAAACACTCACCATATCAAGAAAACATTTTCACTAAAATGGCACACAAATGTGCTTATGAATACTCATTTCCCCTATTCTTCCTATTTTAGTTATCCAACTTAAATTTGAATTGATTACAGCACTCTTTGGGTGAAAGTGAACTTGAGACTCTTTCATGGCATAGCTAAAATCATACCACATAAGAAATTTCCCATAGAACTGTATTGAAAAAGAACTCCTAAAACCACAATTTTTATCATATCCAAAGAAATTACCCTCTGTTTAGATTATATTGTCTGCCTGTGTAAACTTAGCCAATTCATAATGCTTGTTCAACCAACTGTTGGGAATTGCTCTGCCATTAACCAAGTAATTCTTAAGTTTTAGTATCTACCCAACCTGGCTCTCCACAGACTCTGATCTTTTTAGTCACTCTTCGAGGATAACGTGCATGACTCAGTATGTAAAAACAAGAGTAAAAAATAAGTTTGCTTATGTGTCGTGGGTCAAAATTGCCTCTTCTTTGCCCTTTGAATTTCTCTTGTTAATTGATCTACTCCAAGAGTCAACAAAACAAAACAAAACAAAAAACGAGAGTCTTCTAAGAGAAAGCTGAGAGCAGTGTTATTTTTTCCCTTACATTTCCCCATCCACTCTCTCCAACTATTTCCAGAAATATAATCCATACTCTAGCTTTAGTCTCTAAAAAAAATAGAGCCCAATTGCCAATTGAAGACTCTTTGCCACAGCAGCTAACTAAACTGTCTACAAACACTTAGATTTAACAGTCAGCTGCTTACAAAACATGATTGTTATCATAAAACTTGATAATCTGGGGACGTCTGGGTGGCTCAGTTGGTTAAGCGGCTGCCTACGGCTCGGGTCATGATCCTGGCATCCTGGGATCGAGTCCCACATCGGGCTCCTTGCTCGGCAGGAAGCCTGCTTCTCCCTCTGCCTCTGCCTGCCACTCTGTCTGCCTGTGCTCACTCGCTCTCTTTCTCTCTAACAAATAAATAAAATCTTAAAAAAAAAAAATTGATAATCTGTTCATACAATAATTATATTTCAGGAGAGATGCTACAGAAGAATAACTTAAATAAAATATAATTTTAACCCTTTTTTATTTGTTTTTTTTTGTTTCTTTAAGTTTTTTATTTAAACATATAATGTAACCCCACCACCCTCTCCCAACCCCCCTCCCCTCCCAGCCCCCTCAGTTTGTTTTATGACATTAAGAGTCTCTTTTGGTTTGTCTCCCTCCTGATCCCATCTTGTTTCATTTTTTCTTTTCCTACCACCTTAACCCCCACCCCCGTTGCATCTCCACTTCCTCATATCAGGGAGATCATGTGATAGTTGTCTTTCTCCAGTTGACTTATTTCGCTAAGCATAATACGCTCTAGTTCCATCCATGTCGTCGCAAATGGTAAGATTTCATTTCTTTTGATGGCTGCATAGTATTCCATTGTATATATATACCACCTCTTCTTTATCCATTCATCTGTTGATGGACATCTAGGTTCTTTCCATAACTTGGCTATTGTAGACATTGCTGTTATAAACATTCGGGTGCACGTGCCCCTTCGGATCACTACGTTTGTATCTTTAGGGTAAATACCTAATAGTTCAACTGCTGGGTCATAAGGTAGCTCTATTTTCAATTTTTTGAGGAACCTCCATGCTGTTTTCCAGAGTGGTTGCACCAGCTTGCATTCCCACCAACAGTGTAGGAGGGTTCCCCTTTCTCCACATCCTCGCCAGCATCTGTCATTTCCTGACTTGTTCATTTTAGCCATTCTGACTGGTGTGAGGTGGTATTGCATTGTGGTTTTGATTTGTATTTCCCTGATGCCCAGTGATGTGGAGCACTTTTTCATGTGTCTGTTGGCCATCTGGATGTCTTCTTTGCAGAAATGTCTGTTCATGTCCTCTACCCATTTCTTGATTGGATTATTTGTTCTTTGGGTGTTGAGTTTGCTAAGCTCTTTATAGATTTTGGATACTAGCCCTTTATCTGATATGTGGTTTGCAAATATCTTCTCCAAATCTGTCAGTTGTCTTTTGGTTTTGTTAACTGCTTCCTTTGCTGTGCAAAAGCTTTTGATCTTGATGAAGTCCCAATAGTTCATTTTTTCCCTTGCTTCCCTTGCCTTTGGCGTTGTTCCCTAGGAAGAAGTTGCTGTGGTTGAGGTCGAAGATTTTTAACCCTTTTACCATAATTTCACCATCCTTGGCTGTCTAAGAAATGTATGTTGTCTCCTGAATCACTAAATCGAATTATACTAAGGATTTTAGTAAGTAATATTTCCTACAGAAGAGAATTCTCTCTGTAATGAGAGAAATGGGGAGGAAAAATATGAAGACAAAATATAAAGACAACTTGTTGTCATATTATTTACACATAAAACAGCTTTTAGCATAATTATTTGATAAATAAAGTTATGAGAATTATGTAGGACAACTTCCTACTGAAACTATGGAGGAAATGACAGAGCAAATGTGACGGCAGATTTAGAGGCACATGAACTGTAAGACAGCTGATCTTTTGTGGCATATTTCTGAACTGCAGACGAGTCAGGAGGAAGAATGGTTCATAAATGAAAAATTTACAAATGTGATTTATGCCAAGAGCAGCACGACTTCAGTATATAGAAAAGAATGACAGATGGACACTTTATTGTTGGCAGAAAAAATAAAAGAAAGAAAACAAAACAACAACAAAAAATAGGCATTATCATCATTATCCTGAAGGGAAGACAAGTCATTAAGTGTTATTGTGAAAGTGTTTATCATCAGGATCTTGTGCAATAAAACAAATGCAATAAAGATGATAATGGCATTTTAACATTTAGGCAAATGGAGACCATTTTATCTAACACAGGTTTACCAAGCATAATTAAACATAAGAAAGCAGATACAGGCTTTTATAAGACATTGATTAACTTCAGGGTCACCTAGGTGACTCAGTGGGTTAAGCCTCTGCCTTCAGCTCAGGTCATGATCTCAGGGTCCTGGGATTGAGCTCCACATCGGGCTCTCTGCTCAGTGGGAAACCTGGTTCCCCCCTCTCTCTGCCTGACTCTCTGCCTACTTGTGATCTCTATCTCTGTCAAATAAATAAATAAAATCTTTAGAAAAAAAATAAAACATTGATTAATTTTAAGTTATTGATTACTCAAGACACGGATTATGGTAAGAAATATAAAATGTTGAGAAATTCTTTTGGTGAGGTCATCAGGATCCAAACTCCATCCTCAGCTGCCATGACTGGGAACCTCAATTCTTATCATTCCAAGGAGGAATGATCATATTTTAAGAAATTGATTCCTGCTAATCAGACATACATTAGTCTAATTTATAAATAAGGATAATTTATTCACTGATGATTTGTCCCCTCGAGGAATCTCTTTCCTTGCAGGTAAACACATTCAAGAGACGAAATTATGGATCAAAGATTTCTAGGAAAGTTCTAAATGACTGGAAAGGAATAACCCTGTTTCACTTTTCAACCCTCTAGGTCTATTTCAGTGTAAGGAATTAACAGCTTTACCTACCTATTTTAAGACTCCTAACTTTGAATAGTGCCAAAGAGAAAAAAGAAGTTTTCTACTTCTAAAAAGTTGTTTTTCAAAAACATATATTGTCAACTTATTGTAACTTTGGCATTTCATTAGCCTAAAGAATCCATGTCTATTTCTAACTTATAAAATGAGAACATTTTTGGTTTTTATGAGCCACTATTTCAAACACTATTTACAAGGCACAGTAGAGTCTCCATAGTTATATCCTATTATTGGCTAAATTTTGGAAGGACTAAGTTTTATTTTTTGGAAAGAAAACTGGTTCTATGCTTAGATTCTCATTAATTATTTTTTTTTATTTATTAGTTAGAGAGAGAGAGAGAGAGAGAGAGCACAGGCAGACAGAGAGGCAGGCAGAGGCAGAGGGAGAAGCAGGCTCCCTGCCAGGCAAGGAGCCCGATGTGGGACTCGATCCCAGGACGCTGGGATCTTGACCTAAGCCGAAGGCAGCCGCTTAACCAACTGAGCCACCCAGGCGTCCCAGATTCTCATTAATTAAAAAGTAGTATGTGCTGTTCCCCCCTCCCAAGAAAGATCCTTCTATGTGAATAAAACAAATCCCAGTTACTGAATTTTATATGGCTTCAAATAAGGACATAGAATAACATCTGTGGCCATCTGCATGATTTTGGAAAGAATCTAAACTTTAAGGCATAGAATCCACAAATGGCTGGACAGATTGATTTGGTCTAAGACAGGTCTTGCAGAAAGAGAGGGGAAGCAGGCTCCCTGCTGAGCAAAGAGCCCGATGTAGGGCTCGATCCCAAGACCCTGAGATCATGACCTGTGCCGAAGGCAGTGGCTTAACCCACTGAGCCACCCAGGCACCCCAGGTCTAAGACAGGTCTTTACTGCAGTCCTTATTTATTTTTTTTTTAAGATTTATTTATTTATTTGACAGACAGAGATCACAAGCAGGCAGAGAGGCAGGCAGAGAGAGAGAGGAGGAAGCAGGCTCCCTGCTGAGCAGAGAGTCCAATGCGAGGCTCAATCCCATGACCCTGAGACCATGACCTGAGCTGAAAGCAGAGGCTTTAACCCACTGAGCCACCCAGGTGCCCCTGCAGTCCTTATTTTTATCAACCAAGAATAAGAAGAGTTTTAAAATCTTAAAACCATTGATTTGTCAATATGGTTTCTGAGAAATTTACTAGTTTACTCCTCAATGACATTATTTGATCATATAATCTAAAACCGCCATATTCTGAGTAATGCACAATTTTAAATACTTTGGGAATCTGTTATTTATTTTCTGTCTTCAAGCTTTTCAGGAAAAAAATAACAGTTTGAGGATTTGAACTATTATTTCAATGTTATTAATCTTCAAAACAGTATCTCTTAGCAAAAATCACTTTTATGCCTCAGACACAGCACAAACCGTCCCCTGTATATGGGGGGCAAGGAGAGACCAAAGGGAGGGAAACCATTTCAGATTTCAAGTTCTATTAAACAATGGAACTTACTTCAAAGCCTTGTCTTAGGCAGCCACAAGGTAAGTATACCTCCACACCTGCCTCTCAGGTCTTAAGTTTGTAGGAGCCTCAACTAGGTACACTCACATGTACTGTTCAGATGGTCTCAACATCTTACCTTCTCCAGGCTATGTTTTTGGAACACCTCCCACTGCAAGAATCCTGGGAAGAACTGTACATTTCAAGGACAGGGGATGATGTGAGAAGACTCTGATTACCCAGGGCTAGCTCACTGTTCAACTGGCAGCCATATCTTCTTGATTACCTCTTCCAATACCCCCAAACTGAACAAGTCCACATTTGACTTTTGATTATTTTCCCATGAACAGATACCACCTCCTGTTTTCCCAATTTGAGTTACTGGCACCCTGCATCTGCTTAAGTACACAAATTAGGAATCTGTATCCAATTCTTGACTCATCCCTCACTGCTCATCTATCATTTTGCGAACCATATATTGTAGGCAGAACAACAACCCCCCACCAAAGCTGTTCATGTCCTAATCCCAGAAATCTGTGACCATGCTATGTTATACAGCAAGGGAAATTAAGGTTGCAGATGGAATTAGGTTGCTAATCATCTGACCTTAAGATAGGGAGACTATCCCAGATTACCCAGTTGGCCCAATGTAATAATCAATAAACATCCTTAAAAGTAGAAGAGAGAGTCAGAGGAAGTTGTGACTAAAGAAGAAAGGCACAGAAAAATACAACTTGTTGACTTGAAGACAGAGGGAGGCAGCGATGAGCCAAGGAATGTGGGCAGCCTCCGGAAGCTGGAGAAGACAAGGAAATGGATTCTTCCCTACAGCCTCCAGAATGGAACACAACTCCACTGACACCTTGATTTTAACCTAAAGAGATCCATGTCCCATTTCTAACTTACAAAATGGTAAGAATAATTTTTTGTTTTTTAAGCCATCAAATTGTAGGTAGTTTGTTACAATAGCAATAAAGAACCAAAACACTAAAATTCCTAAGTCATCTTCAAATCTATCAGTTTTTCTATTCACTACCTATTTCATCATTCAACTGGACTGGGGTCCCTTGATCTTTTTCTTCTCATTTAACTTCCATAATACAGTCTTAAGGATCTGCCTAAAAATATCAATCTGACTTTTCCATTCCTTTCTCAAAATCCCTCAGTGGTTCACCGTATCACTTAGAAAATTCTCCCACTTTAAAAAAAAGGGGGGGGGTTCCTGGGTGGCTCAGAGAGTTAAGCCTCTGCTTTGGCTTAGGTAATGATCTCAGAGTCTTGGGATAGAGCCCCATGTCAGGCTCTCTGCTCAGTAGGGAGTCTGTTTCCTCCTCTCTCTCTGCCTGCCTCTCTGCCTACTTGTGATCTCTCTCTGTGTCAAATAAATAAATGAAATCTTAAAAAAAGAAGAAAATTCTCCCAAAATATTCGCTATAAATGTGCACTTATTTCTTCATAATATATATATTAACGTTATACCAGGTTCTAAGCATAAAGGTGAATCAAAATAAACATAGCCCATGTCTTCAGGGTTATTATAATCTAATGTAAAAAAACAGAAAATCAATAAAATATAAAATAAATATATAACTATGTTATGAGAAGTGCTATGAATCCAATTTAGATTTTAGGCTCACAGAAAGCCTCTAGAAAGAGTCATAGTTATAGAGTGGAACTATTTTCTGTTTTCCATTTAGATTCATGATGTGAAGTGTATAACAATGAATTGGAGAAGACATGAAATAAGGTGTTGCTGAATTATTTATAACTCAGTATTTCTTTCACTTTTTTAGTGCTAGAACCTCTTTGTCACTGAATATGCTCTAACATTCTATGGTAAAATGTTCAAGAAAACACAGTAAAGTAACTGTTGCCTTTCAAGATATCCTTTTCACTGCATGCAAGACATTTCTTGTCTTGATTTCATCTGTCTGTCCTTCTTCTGCATTACCCCATCCTTCCCCTACATTACTCTGATACACTGGTAATGCTCAAACTCACTTCATCCTCTCACCTCTCTACATTTCATTCTATTCCTTTCTTACTGGATTTTTTTCACTTTTTTGGTTCCGGAAAAAGACTCAGTCATCACTTATGGCTTAGCTTAAATGTGATTTCTTATGGAACCTTCCTAAACCCAAAAGATGCAGATGCTCTTATTGTCATGTGGCATTGAAATCTGCTCGTACTTCACAAACAGTAATTATCTTACTTTATTTTACTTCAATGCAAGATTTTCTTTGTGTAACTGTATTTTCATATAATCTAAAATCCTTGAAGACCAAAACCATATATTTTAACATCCACAATCTTCCTGAATTTTGATTATTTTAAAAATGGTTAATTAAATGGATTAGCAAAATGAGGATAAATATGAATTTGAGAACAGTTAGTAATATTATTATTCCACAGTTAGTAAATGGACAACTCAGAGTACACAAACAAAAAATAGCACCTGCAAAGTACATTGGAATACATTGGAGAGGAATAAATAATAAAAAAAAAAGTTTGTGCTTTTCTATCAGATTGTTATAAATGAAATTACTAATGCAGAGTTAAAGCACTAGCAAAGTCACAACAATAATCCTGAAATCCTGATCTTATGGGGAAGAATAAAAATTACTGCTGAAAATGAAATCATAGTGATTCAGGAGCCTCAAGAATTTGAGCAAAAAAAAAAAAAAAATTCAATGGAAACCAAGTAGGACAGATTTTAAATATATAATAATAAAATATATTTGAAGTAGTCAAGTATACTCTTTTTAGATCAGTTATATTTATAATTAATAATATGTATTTAAGCAATCTGGAAAGATACACTTAAATGTAAGGGAAAAACAGCTAAGAATAAGAATAATTATCTACCCAAAATAAAATAAATCAGTTGGTGCTCCTGATAAAAGTTGATGTATTATGGCCACTGGAATTAAAGAATGGCTAAGGAAAGGAACATCAGATGGTACAAAAAGCATTTTAAAAGCCACAGAATTTGCAAGAATATATTTGAAATTACATATAAGATTCCTACTGATTTGACACTTTCATTTTGAAGTTGCCAGAATGATGCCACAATTTTATAGAGTCCCCTTTTTGGTTGGGTTTTGGTTGGGTTTTCAAATTTCCACTTATTTTTTTTTTTTTTTTTTAGAATCTAGATATATTGAAACTTCAGAAAATAAGACAGACTATTAATAAATCTCCATCCCTAATATACTCTAAGATATAAATTGTGACGACATGACTTTATGTCTTAAAGGAGCAAACTATGGAGATAAGGATGTATGGAAACCCCTACAAGATTTCACATTATTACTGGGGAAAGGGTCCTTTCTTTTTTAAACAGGGGAGCCAAATGGACAATAATCAGGAAGGGGTAGGTTACTCTGACTCTGGGGTCAGTGGCAATTATCTCCTATACCCTGTATTATAAGAGCCATAATACACTAGTCATGTTTTTTGGAGAAATAGATGATGTACTCAAAGAAATTCCATAAAACAACTATAAGAGGAACCTATCAAATGAATAGTTTGCTTAAGGTCCCAATCCCAGATAAGTAACTTACTGATGTGAGAAACACCAGACATAGTCATTCACCTCCTCATCATCTCTTTTATCAACCATCTATTGAGTACTTAGTAAACCCAAGAATTATGCAAGGGACTCACGTACATATGAAATGGAGGTGAATAGGTCAGAGGAACATAAACCATTTTGCATTAGGAAATGTTTTGTGAAATGAAGAAAATTCTTCAAAAACTAAGTAATATACTGTACCACATAAAATTCTTTAAAAAATTTCTTAAAAAATAGAGTGCCTGAGAATATTTTATAAGCTGATCCAAACTCATGAAACTTAGTGACAAGAAAATGATTTTGAATTAATCCTATCCAAAAGTTTAAACTTTGATTAACACTCTCTTGACATAGTATTGGACCCATGTTGATAAGAACTAGAATTTCTAGTTTTTCTAGAAGATTAATACTCTAGTTACTCCAGATCTACTCCAAAATGTCGCACATTATAAGGAAATATTCTCACCATACCATCATAAATAATGGGATTAAGCTAAAACATTTGGTCAGTTTAAAGACCAAAAAACAATTTGCAAATATGTATTTCTTCACTTATCTTCATCCTTCTTTCTTATCTTCCTCTTTAAGATGATATTTCCTCCAGTATTCCCTAAACTCAAAAAAAATTCTGAGCAACTCTCAAGTGATGAACATGTCCTACAGAATCTTGACACTCATCTTTTTTCTTAGCAGTTTATATCTCAAATCCAGTGTTCCAGGCCTTACTGAATTTATATCATGTTTTCAAAAACCTCAAATTCTTTGTGCCTTCTCACAAACTAATATCATCTCACTTTGGTGACAATCTACTCACCCGTGGTCTCAGTTTAAATGGCAGTTCTTGTTGGAGACTCTCCTGATCTCTTTTTACCTAATGATGGGGAAATGTCATGTTTAATGGGCCTCCTTAGACTAATGCATATTTTATAGTTGAAAGCCATGTAACTATTTACTGTAAGTATTCAATCATTTATTTCCCAGAAGAGAATAAGTTTCATAAGTTTAGAGACCAGAGTCACCTTGTTCAGCAACCTTTTTTAGAACCTAGTAGAATGACCTATCAGAAGGCTATCATTAAGAGTCCAAATGAGAAATAACGATAGCCTTAGCATTAAAAATTCTCACAACTTGGGGCACCTGGGAGACTCAGTGGGTTAAAGCCTCTGACTTCAGCTCAGGTCATGATCCCAGGGTTCTGGGATCGAGCCCCGTATCAGGTTCTCTGCTCGGCGGGGAGCCTGCTTCCTCTTCTCTCTCTGCCTGCCTCTCTGCCTACTTGTGATCTCTGTCTGTCAAATAAATAAATAAAATCTTTAAAAAAAAATTCTCACAACTGATCAATGCCATGGTGAACTCTAATCCCTCTAAATATACTTAGCATGCCCAGTTAATTTTTGCTTCTCATTCGAAACTGACCATATGTCAGTTTATATTATTTACACATAACTTCATATCATGGATGAGAAATATAGGAGCCAGAAATATGAGAAGACTTACTAAAGGTCATTCAGGGAGTTAGTGTTACCACCAGATTAAAATCCATATCTGAGCTGAAGATCAAGATGCCAAAGTAGGAAGATCCTGAGCTCTTTCCATAGACACACCAAAACTACAACTGCATATAGAAAAACTCAGATGAACCTGAAGACTAGAGAGCTTTTTCACAACTAAAGATATAAAGGAAAAGCCACATTGAGATGAGTAGAAATGGCAAAGATATGATCTAGTTAGGACCCACAATCCTAGCCTAGCAATCAAAAAATGGGAGACATATCAAATTGGAGGTCTCCCTTGGGGAGCAAGAGGTTTAAGTCTTACATTGGGCAACTCCGTTCTGGAGATCTGCACTGGGAAGACAAGACCCTATCACACCTGGCTCTGAAAATTATCAGGGCTTAACTACAGGCAAGGCAGAGGGCTACAGTAAACTGAAGTTCCTCTCTTAAATGGCCTACATACAAACTCACTCACTCCAAGACCCATCACAGAGGCAGCAGTTTGAAAAGGTCCTGGGCCATGTATAAAGGATATTTACTGACCAATTTTAGGGCATGTATCAGAGAAGCAAGGATCTGTAGGAACTTCCTCCAGAAATGGAAGTGCTGGCATGCTCTATTTTTCTTACTCTCCTTCTCCTTAGCTGCCCCAACACTGGTAAGTGCCATATCTAACACTTTCCATCTATCTTGCCAGTTCCACTCATTCCTCCCTATTGTTCTCCTGCAGACCTGCCCATCCTAACATATCCACCCAACAGATGCCCCTCCAAAATATCTCCAACCCTGCCATAATTAATGGATGACCTCAGCAAGGACTATAACCCTTCCCCTGCAAAGCAATTCCCATCCCACCACACCCAGTAGGCAGCCTCATCTAGATCTAGTATCTTCACCATAGAACTTCTTCCTCATCCACCAACCACCTAGTAGGCAGTTTTGTCTAGATCTGGTGCTACCCCAAGTGCCCCCCACCCTGTCAAACCCCCAGAGCATGGCCACGATTGGAATGAGCATGCCCCGCCAAAGCAAGTTCTACCTGATGCACAGTAGGCAACTCAGCTTGGACCAACACCTCCCCAAAAATACTCTACATGAGGAGGACCAGCCCCACTTACCAGTGTACATGGAACAGCTACAGCCTAACTACAACAAGAGGGTTTACAGAATCAGCCTAGGGGATACACCTGGAGCACATGGCTCTGGTGACCAGGAGGGGGAATTGTGCTTCTGGGTTCCAAAGGACACCTTCTACATAAAGCTACTCCTTTGGGATCAGGAGATGAAACTGATACACTTTACATACAGAAATAGATATTCCAGCAAAATGAGGCATTGGAAAAACATGTTTCAAAACAAAGAATGAGACAAAACCTCAGAAAAATACTAAACAAAATAGAGATAAGCAATTTACCTGATAAAGAGTTCAGAGCAATGGCCATAAAGATGCTCATCAAACTTGGAAGAAGAATAGATGAACACAGTCAGTATGTCAACAAAGAGATAGAAAATATAAAAAAGAAACAATAAGAGCTAAAGAATATTGTAATTGAAACAAAAGTACACTAGAGGAAATCAACCACATATTAGAGGATGAAGAATAATGGATCACAGATCTGAAAGACAGGGTAGTGAAAATCACCCAAGCTGACTAGCAAAAAGGAAAAAAAAAATGAGAAGAGTTTAAGGGAAATCTAGAATAACATCAAGCATACAAACATTCACATTACAGGGGTTCCAGAAGAAAAAAAGGAGAGAAATGGAGTAGAAAACTTGTTTGAAAAAAATAAGAGCTGAAAATCTCCCTAACCTGGGGAAGGAAACAGAGTCCCAAACAAGATGAACCCAAAGAAGTCAACATCAAGACACATGACAATTAAAATGTTGAAGATTAAAGAGACTCTTAAAAGCAGCAAGAAAAAACAACTAGTTATTTATAAGAAAACCCCCATAAAAATATCCAGCTGATTTTTTTAGCAGAAATTTTGCAGGCCAGAAAGGAATGGCACAATATATTCAAAGTTCTGATAGAAAAATAAATAAATAAGAAACCCTAAAACCAAGAATACTTCATTTGGCAAGACAAACAAAAGTTAAAGTAGTTCATCATCACTGGTTTACAGTCTTACAAGAAATGTTAAAGTGTCTTCTTTAAACCAAAATTAAAGGGTTCACAATAATAAAATACTTAGGAATAAATTTAAACAAGAAGATAAAAGACTCATAACTCTGAAAACCATAAACACTGATCGAAAAAAAATGAACATGACACAAAAGGAAAGATATTCCATGTTTATAGACTGGAAAAATCAATACTAGTAAAATATCCATACTGCCATAAGCAATCTACAGATCTAATACAATTCCTATCAACACAACATTTTTCACAGAACCAAAACAAATAAATACTAAAATTTGTGAAGAACCACAAAGCCAAAGCAATCTTTAGAAAGAATAGCAAAGCCAGAGTTATCACAATCTCATATTTCAAGATACACTGCAAAGCTGTAATAAGCAAACAGTATTATATTGGCCCAAAAATAGATACATTATATGAATGGAACAGAATAGAGAGCCCAGAAATAAACCATGTGTATATGATCAATTAATCTATGACAAAAGAGGCAAGAATATAGAGTGGGGGAAAAGACAGTCTCTTCAACAAATGGTGCTAGAAAAACTGAATAGCTACATGCAAAAGAATGAAACAGAACCACTTTCTTTTACCATATATAAAAATAAACCCAAAATAGATTAAGGACCTGAATGTGAGATCTGAAACCATAAAATTAATTGAAGAAAACATATGCAGTAATCCCTTTGACATCAGCTGTAAAAACATTTTTCTACATATATCTCCTCAGGCAAAAGAAAGAAAACAAAAATAAACTGAGACTAAATCAAAATAAAAAGTTTGTGCACAGCGAAGGAAACCATAAACAAAATGAAAAGGCAACCTACTGAATGGGAGAAGATATTTGTAAATGATATATCCAATAAGGAGTTACTATGCAAAACAAGCAAAGAACAACTCAACACCAAAAACAAACAAACAAACAAACAAATGCCAAAATGATAAAAAATGGGCAGAAGAGGGCCCCTGGGTGGTTCAGTTGGTTAAGTGGCCAACTCTTGATTTCAAATCAGGTCTGGATCTCAGAGTCCTGGAATTGAGCTCTCGAGCTCTGTGCTCAGCCTGGAAGCCTGCTTAGAGATTCTCTCCCTCTGCCTTTCCCCCACACTCACACACACTCTTGCTCTCTTTCTATCAAATAAATCTTTAAAAAATGGGCAGAAGACCAGAACAGACATTTTTCCAAAGACATACAATGGCCAACAGACACATGAAAAGACTTTACACATCACTCATCATCAGGGAAATGCAAATTAAAACTACAATAAAATATCACCCCACACCTGTAAGAATGGTGAAAATTAAAATCACAAGAAATAATAAGCATTGGCAAGGATGTGGAAAAAAGGAACCCCCATGCACTATTTGTAGGAATGCAAATTGGTGCAGCCACTAGGGAAAATAGAATGGAGGTTTCTCAAATTAAATAGAGGTTTTAACTGGGGAAAATAAAATGGAGGTTTCAAATTAAAAATAGAATTACCATATGATCTAGTAATTCTATTATAGGTAAATACATCCCAAAAATGAAAACAATCATTTGAAAAGATATATCCACTCTTAAGTTTGTTGCAGGATTTTTTCAATAGCTAAAATATGGAAGCAACCCAAGTGTCCATCAATAAATGATAGATAAAGAAGATGTATATGTGTGTGTACATATATGAAATAAAAGGGATCCAGAGTACACATCTTGATGAGCACTTGGCAATGTACAGAATTGCTGAATCACTGTATTGTACACCTAAAAATAATATGACACAGTATGTTATTTGTACTTTAATTAAATACATAAATAAATGGTCATAACAAAAGTAAAGAAAATTATGAAAGAAAATAAATCTTGCTGGTAAAAGCAAACATTCAGTAAAAGTAATGGATCAACAATTTACAAAGTTAGTATAAAAGTTGAAGTACAAAACTAATAAAGTCAAGTATATCTACAGGGGCGCCTCAGTGGCTCAGTCAGGTAAGTATATCTACAATAACTACATAAGGAATACACAAAAAATGATGTCAAAATGACATCAAAAACATAAAATGTGGTGTAAAGGTAAAAATGTTGTGCTTTTAGAGGGTGTTTAAATTTAAGTTACCTTCAACTTGAAATGTATACATATATAGATATGGTGTTATACATGAACTCATGGTGACCACAAAGCAAAAACCTATAGCATATACACTAAAAATAATGAAAGGAAGGAAAAATAATGAAAGGAAGCCAAATATAACACCAAAGTTATCAAATCACAAGAGATAAAAAGAAGGTAGGAACAGAGAAGAACTACTAAATAGCTAGAAAAGAATAAAATACAGTTAAGTGTCTACCTGTGAATAATTACCTTGAATATAAATTGACTAAATACTACAATCAAAAGACACAGGCTGGCTGGCTGAATGGATAACAAAATTTAAAAGATAAAAAAAACCTAAACCCATCTATATGCAGCCAACAAGAGTCCCACTTCAAACCTAAAGACATTTACAGACTGAAAATGAGCTAGAAAAAGATGTCCCATATAAATAAAAACAAACAAAAAAGCTGCTGTAGCAATATTTATATCAGAAGAAATAGACTTTAAAACAAAGACTGTAACAAGAGATGATTATATAAGATAAAGGAGTCAAGACAACAAGAAGATAGTTATGTCTTTGTAAATATGTACCCAACATAGGTACACCTAAATATGTCAAGCAAATATTAACACATTTAAAAGGAGAAACTGACAGTAATGTAATAACAGTAGAAGACTATAACAACCACTTACATCACAGATCATCTGGACAGAAAATAATTATGGAAACAGTGGCCTAAATAACACATTACACCATTTGGACTTAATAGATATATACAGAACATTCCATACAAAACCAGAAGAATAGATAGTCTTTTAAGCACACATGGAACATTCTCTAGGATAGATCACGTGTTAGGCCACAAAACAACTCACAATACATTTAAAAAGACTGAAATCACAAGACTATTTTCTGACTCCAACAATATGAAGCTAGAAATCAATTTTAAAAAAGGAATAACACAAAGATGTGAAGTCTAAACAACATGCTACTAAACAGCCAACGGGTCAACAAAGAAATAAGAGAAAATCAAAAATACCTTGAGGCAAATGAAAACAGAAATACATGTCCTAAAATTGATGGGTTGCAGCAAAAGTAGTTCTGAGAGAGAAAGTTTATAGTGATATAGGCCCTCTTTAAATCTTAAATAAACAATCTAATTTTATACCAAAAAGAATTAAAAACAGAAGAACAACAATAAAAAAAAAGCCCAAGGTTAGTAGAAGGAAGGAAATAATAAAGATCACAGTGGAAATAAATAGAGACTGAGAACATAGAAATGATCAGTGAAACGAATAGCTGGTTCTTTACAAAGATAAAGAAAATTGATAAGCCAGACTCTTCAAGGGGAAAAAGAAATAAAGAGAGCCCAAATAAGTAAAATCAGAAATGAAAGTGAAAATACAACTAATATCACAGAAATACAAATATATTATGAGACTACTATGAACAATTATAAGCCAAAAAATTGGATACTCTAGAATAAGTAGATAAATTCCTATAAACATACAATCTTCCAAGATAAGCCAGGAATCAATAGAAAACCTAAACAGACTGACTACTAATAAGGTAGTTAAATCAGTAATCAAAAAACTCCCCACAAACCAAATGCTGTCACAGGTAAATTTACCAAAATTAAAAGAGTTAACACCTATCCTTTTCAAACTATTCCAAAAAGTTGAAGACAAAGGAATGCTTCCAAATATGTTCTATGAGGCCAACATTACTCTCATACCAAAACCAGATGAGGACATCACAAAAAAAGCAAATTATAGTCCAGTATCCCCAATGAACATAAATGAAAAAATTCTCAATAAAATATTAGCACACCGAGTTCAACAATACAGTAAAAGAATCATACACCATGATCATGTGGGATTTATTCCAAGATGCAAGGATGGTTCAATATCTACAAATTAATCAACATAATGCACCATATTGACAAAATTAAGGATAAAATTATATGATACACAGAGATGTAGAAAAAACATTTGACAAAATTCAACATCCATTTATGATAAAATTTCTCAACAAAATGGCTACAGAAGGGAATATAACTCAACATAATAGCCATATATGACACACCCACAACTAAAATCACAGTCAGTAATAAAAAGCTGAAAATATTACCTCTAAGATTAGGAACAGAATAAGGATGCTCATTCTCACCACATTCATTCAACAGGTGGAATCAGCAATCAGACCAAAACAAAACAAACAAACAATAAAATAAAAAAATAAAAAGGAGAAGGAGGAAAGGACAGAGCCAAAAGAATGGAAAGGAAGGAAGGGAAGCAAGGAAGGAAGTGCATCCACATTGGTAAGGAAGAATTAAAACTGTCACTATTTGCAAATGGATGTAATACTTTTTTTTTTTTTTTAAATAACCATAGAGACACTAAGAAAAACCATTCAAACTAATAAAATGATTCAGTAATATTACAGAACACAAAATTAATAGCTGCACTTCTACAGTAAAAATGAGCTATCTAAAAAAGAAATTAAGGGGTGCCTGAGTAGCTCAGTCAATAAAGTGTCAGCTTTTGGCTCAGGTCATGATCCCAGGGTCCTGGGATGGAGCCCTGCATCAGGCTTCCTGCTCAGCAGGGAGTCTGCTTTTCCCTCTCCCTCTGCCCCTCCCCCCCAGAGTGTGTGTTGCTCTCTCTCCCACTCTCTCAAGTAAATAAAATCATTAAAAAAATAGAGAAATTAAGAAAATAATCCCATCAAAAAGAATAAAATTCCTTGAAATAAATTTAACCAAGGAGGTAAAAGACCCATACTCTGAAAACTATAAAACACTGAATAAATTGAGGAAGAAACAAATAAATGGAAAGATATACCATGTTCATGAGTTGGAATAATTAATATTGTTAAAATGTCCATACTACCCCCAACAATCTGCAGACTCAATGCAATCTCTATCAAAATACCAATGGCATTTTTCACAAAGCTAGAAGAATTCTAAATTTTGTGTGGAACCACAAAAGACCCCAAAAAGCCAAAGCAATCTTAAGAAAGAAGAGCAAAGCTGGAAGTATCATGCTCCCTGATTTTGAACTATACTACCAACCTGTAGTAATCAAAATGGTATGGTACTGGCATAAAGCAGGCACATAGACAAAAGGAACAGGATAGAGAGCCCAGAAAAACTCCCACACGTATATGTCAATTAATCTATGACAAAGGCTATATACACAATGAGGAAAAGACAGTCCCCTCAATAAATGGCACTGAGAAAACTGAACGGCTATATGCAAAACAATGAACCTGGACCACTTTCTTACACCATGCACAAAAATAAACTCAAAATGATTTAAAGACCTAAATGGGAGACCTGAAGCCATTACCCTCCTTTTAAAAAAAGACAGAACTATTGGTACTCTTGTTATTATTCATTTATATTAGAGAGCATATTATTACAATAAATAGGAGTATATGTTATATAATGTTATAAATAATGACTATGCAATATATTAATTGACTAATAAATACTTCTGCAATGCCAAAAAAAAAAAAAGCCAGGAAACTGTTAGATATGAGACTTAACAAATTTTTAAATTTTTACCTTTTTTATTTTTTTAAAGATTTCATTTATTTGAGACAGAGAGCAAGTGACTATGAATGGGGAGAGGGGCAGAGAGAGAGGGTAAACCAGATCCCTCAACGATTAGAGAGCTAGATGCAGGGCTCAATCCCAGGACCCTGGGATCATGACCTGTGCTGAAGGCAGAGGCTTATTCGACTGAGCCACCGAGGCACCCCCCCAATTTTTTTTTATATCTATCTCCTCAGGCAAAGGAAACAAAAGCAAAAATAAACAACAAATTATATATCAAACTAAAAACTTTTGCACATTGAAGAAAATCATCAACAAAATGAAAGGGAAACTACTAAGTGGGAAAAGATATTTGCAAATGATATAAGGGGTTAATATCCCCTGATAAGAGATTAATAACCAAAATATAAAAACTCATACAACTCAACACCAAAAACAGGTCAATTGAAAAATAGGCTGAGTAGACATTTTCCCAAATAATATATAGAGATGGCCAACAAACACAAGAAAAGATGCTCAACATTACTAATCATCATGAAATGAAAATCAAAACCCAATGAGATATCACTTCCCACTTGTCCACTTGTCCTTATAGCTAATATCAAAAAGACAAGCAATAACAAGTGTTGGTGAGAATACAGAGAAAAGGAAATCATCATGCACTTATGTTGGGAATGTAAATTTATGTAGCCACTGTAGAAAATAATACGGAGATTCATCAAAAAATTTAAAAAACCTGTCATAATATCCAGCAATTCCGAGGTATTTACTCAAAGTAAAAAAATACTAATTTGGAAATATATATGCACCCTTATGTTCACTGCAGCATTATTTACAATAGCCAATATATGAAAACAACCTAAGTGTCTATCAATAGATGAACGGATAGAGAAACCATGGTATATATATATATACAACATAGTACTACTCATCCATAAGATTGAAATATAATCATTTGTGTAAACAAGGATGGACCTTGAGAGGGTAGTAAGCTAAGTGAAATAAATCAGACAGAGAAAGACATTTTATGATTTAACTTATATGTGGAATCTAAAAAAACAAAATAAATGAAACAAAATATAAACAGACTCATAAATGCAGAGGACTAGAGGTTGCCAAAAGGGTGGGTTGTGCAGAGAATGAGTGAAATAAGTGAGGTAGATTAAGAAGTACAAACTTCCAGTTATAAAATAAATAGGTCACAGGAATATAAAGTACAGCCTAGGGAATATGCTCAATAATATTTTAATAACTTTGTATAGTGACAGATGATAACACTTATTGGTGGATCATTTTGCAATGTATAATAAATGCTGACCGTTATGCTATACAACTGAAACTAATATAATATTGTATGCCAACTTTACATCAATAAGAAAATCTGTATCTCTCTCTGCGTATACTGTTTTTCATACTACACCATAAAATTACATTCCTCAAACTAGCATTTGTGCTTCCAGAGAGCAGCAAGATATGTATCTCCTATTACTACATGTAGTTATGGGCATACTAACTTATACTTAGAGATGATTTCATTGAAAGAACAGAATTTTATTTATATTTTTATTTTAGTATATATATTTACTCATTATATTTATGTATACTTTGATTCTAATTTTCTGCTACCCATCCTTCAAAAACATTTGTGTGAGCTAGTTTTATCCCATGCTCCAGTTAAATCTCAGGCAAGTAACATTTATTTGCCATGCCTTTTTAGTCATAATATGTTGTATTTCAAAAATGTTAAATATTTAGTTCAAGAAAATAATCAAATTCAAAATCCAGACAACTTTGCATTTCTCCAACAATTTGATTTTGCATAAGGCCTGGAACCTTGCAGTATAGAAAGAATATGTGTTTAGATTCCCTTCATAATCTGCCACTCAAGGGCTGCATTTTGGACTCACCAAAAGCCAAGTGATTAAGTAAAAAGGATACAGTTTTTCATGACTCATTCAGTTCAGTCTTGATCTGGCTTTGGGGCTCTCTGGGACTAGAAGATGGTCAAAAGTGACTTTACCTAAGAAAACCATTTTATGGAAATTCTCCTGCTAGGAAATTCCAATTCTAAAGAAAACATTGCCTCTTCCAGTTAATTATTTTCAAGTTCCTCCTAGCTTTTATCATCAGCCTATGCAGAAACCACGAGAAAACATCCTTTCTAAAAGGGTGCAGAACAGTTATTTTCTTAATCGTCCACACATTGGACCCCTATCCACTAGTTTATGTTGTTCTCCCCTGGTGCAGTCCTCCCTGTTTCTGCTTCTGCTCTCCTGTCTCAGGCCACCTAGTCACGCTCTCTTCTACCATCTTATAACGCCCCTCCAGATGATACTGAACATATATCAACCTTTGGGTTGTCCCTTTAATGTCCCCTACACTAAAGGATCCCCTCTATAATCCCCAAATGCAATTCCTCCCAATCTTCCCCAAACTTAATCACTTACAATACTTGAAACTGGTCAACTCTAATGCTGGAAAAATAGGTTCTTAAGATATTTTAGCCATGAAGTGCAAAGGGGATAGTGTAATATTCCATTTTCATATATGTAGGTATTGGTACCTACGTACTGTTCTTGGCTTTGGAATTTCAGATGAGTTTATAGTCTCATTTTAAAATCTTGTATTATAATAATTTTAGCTAACATTTGTTGAATGATTCCTATGAGTCAAATACTTGGATCATCATGTTCTACATACATTACCCTATTTGCTATTCATTTCAAACTTCTTTTTTTTCATGTTCCTATGACTGCCTCCACCTTACTTGTTAAGAAAGCAAAGTCCTAAAGAGGTAAAGAAACAAATGTACTCCAGGAAGCAAAGCTACTGAGGCAAAAGCATTTGAATTTAATGCCAGTTGGTCTTACTTTAATTAAAGCTCAAGGACCTAACCACTACCTAAGGCCTTGTGAGATCTTATCAAGGAGAAGAGAATAGGAAGTTTAAGAGAAAGGGAAATAGAGAGCAGGTTGTAGTGCAAGAAGACTGAAAGAAAGAACCCTGATGGATTTAAGACAGAGATTTTAGAGGGATCCTGCACTCTTAGTTTTCTGATTTAAGGAATTTGATAAGCAGCTATAAAAAATTAACCCAGCAAAATTTAAAAGTTTACATTATTTTATATGTGTCTTTCTTGACATAAAACCAATAAAATAATTCTTTATATTTATTTAAATTTTTAGAAAGAAATACTATGAAACCCGATTTTAAATTTAATTGATTTTATAAGGAGTCCTTTACTGCTCAGTCTCCCATAGTGTGGAATGAATAACTACTCAGCCAGAGTTATTCACATTTCTATTGAACAATAAAATACTTAAACTGGCAATTTTTAAAGAATTTACCTTTTATTTTTTATAATATTTCACAACTAATCTAAGCAACTAGACCAAGGTAATGAACAAATCTTATGACAGAAGTCTATTAGTATTTGGTCAGCAATTTCTGAATTAAAGCCTGCTGGGCAGCTAAACTTCATGTCTTATTTATCTCAGCTGTGAAGGCAGCTCAAGAAGCTCTAACTTTTGATAAGCATCTATCTTCTCCTAGGAAATTTCTGTTTTTTTTTTTAAAGATTTTATTTATTTATTTGATAGAGATCACACAAGTAGGCAGAGAGGCAGGCAGAGAGGGGAGGGGAGAAGCAGGCTCCCTGCCCAGCAGAGAGCCCGATGTGGGACTTGATCCTAGGACACTGGGATCGTGACCCGAGCTGAAGGCAGCGGCTTAACCCACTGAGCCACCCAGGCGTCCCGAAATTTCCATTTTTTGAAATTGCACCAAGAAAGGCAGTTAGTTTGTATTGTATAATCCAGAAAGCAACATTATAGTTACATCATTTAAAATCATCAGGACACTTGGGTAGCTCAGTCAGTTAAGTGTCCAGCTCTTGGTTTTGGCTCAGGTCATGATCTCAGGGTGACTGGATAGAGCCCCACATTGGACTCCATGACCAGCACAGACTCTGCTTGAGATCCTCTCTCTCCCCCTCTCTTTGTGCCCCTCCTCCCACTTCTTCATGCTCCTCTCTCTCTAAAAATTAAATAAATCTTTAAAAAATAAATAAAATAAAACGAACACCAGGTCTTTGAATGTGTTTAAATAGGATTACAAATCTTGGAAATTTTGATAAGAAACAACCATAAAGCAATTCAGAGGATCTAAGAATAATAACAACAAATGCTGTCTAGTCTGGCTTAAAATACATCTTATTTTTTAAGGATATAAAAATGACCAATTTATCCTATCTCAAGAAATTCTTGAATACCTTTTAAAACTATTAATTATTATATAGCATAGTAAGGAGTGTCAATCAAATTTTCAGATAAAAGTTAATGCAGTCACTGATAGTTTTCACAAATCTTTATTTTAATATATTTTCTTGAGTATTCATAGAAAAAAATTAGAACCAAATTTTTATTGAAGTAAAAATAGTAAAAATAATTTATAACAATCTATGATCATTGTCATCTATTTGGAATTTTAACACACATTAGTAAAATTTCAATACGGGAGAAAAGTTAAAAACTAATACTAAAAACTAACAGTAAAATCTGATTTGAAATATAAATTTACTGAAATATGTATACACATAAGAATGTTTGCCCATACACTTGTAAACATAAAACCAATATGAACTATGATTTTTTTAATTCCACACTCATGTAAAATGAATTAAATGTATTTCCCATTGCTAATAGTACTCAAAAGTTACCTTTACTTGCTATATCCAAGAAAACCTGTATTATAAAACATATCTCTACAAAATTTCCCATCTGCTTAACACTGTAATTTGATATGGTGACTATCTAATAAGCAATCAATAATGTGTACTGAATGAATAACATGACTCCTACTATAGTTGCCCCTATATTACTCAATCAAATCAAGTTGGAAGTGGCTTGCAATAACTTTATTGTATACCTTTTGGGGTAGAATTATATTTTGGCTTCCTATGATATTATACAGTTCTAATATATCTAAAAATAGATATATATTCCATTTTTCCATATAATTTACCACCTAATCTACTTAGCAAAAAGAATTTCTTATATAATTTTGTTTTCTTAAAGATTATAATCCTAGAATTCAGGAATCTTCTCTTCTGTTAAATGTTTCATCATTCATAGAGTATAATTCATACTTCCATATCTATTTAAGCAGGACATATTCACTCAGTTTTAAAAGGGTATATTTCTTCTTAAGAGAAGCAATATTCTATTTTGTGTAACAGCAGATGCTTAGCTAACCCTGGAATTAGCTAATAAGTTTAGCTATCCCTGTAATTCACAATATATGTTAGAACTGGAACTGCAAAAGTACAGCCAGTTCTGAAACAGGAGAACAGAACAGATGCCTCAAAATTCTGTGTGTCCAGTAGAACCTTACCCTTTACACCAACAAATTCCTTAACCTATGTTCTATGAAGGTTAGATAGAAATGTGCTAGGTTTCCTTTTCCTAGTTAGCTCAAATCAAGTAAGACCTTATAAAATGATGAGATAATCAGTCTTAACTGTGGATAAAGATTAGAAATTCACTATGAGAATTCACTGATGGTGGTCAGAAAGTTAGGGCAGGCAAAACAAATAGGGAAATAAGACAAAAGATATCTTAGTAATCCACTGAGAGCACTTACCGAAACATCTGAACCAACATCAGCAGAGAGTCATCATCAACATTACAGACATGAGTTTATTTTCATTTTCAGCCAGATACTAAGGCTTGTGTATTATAGTACATGAACTATACTGCTAAAAGTTAATTGAGCACAGCATGCAACTAATCCTAACACAATTGCTTACTAAATGAATAAATCTCCTTTACACCCCACCTTGAATTCTTACAGATTGATTATACTTGGATAAATATAACATATTTTTATATGCTGCCATTTAATCATACTATCTAATGAGGAGAAATCCATTAAGAAGTGGAATAAATCTTTTTTTATCATAAAAGCTACTTTCTTAAAGTCAAGCTTTCCTCATTTAAAAATTTTCACTCATTTATTCAAAAATATTTGCCTCATCTTTGTAATAGTTTTGGGGGTAAAGTGCTAGGGATACAGTAGAGAATATAACAAATAAATGCACTTTCACTGCATGTAAAATACATTTCACTTCTTTTAATTACCCTATGATTTATACCTCTAATTATTTAGTCTCACTCACATAGACTGGTTGAACTGAAGATCAACTCATCAACTTGGTTGATTTTAACTGGTGTTCCTCCTTTCTTACTACTTGTCTTGATCTCTTTCATCCTCTATACCTCTTCCCCCTATGTTCTATTTTATATTTGCCTCTCACTTTTCCACAGGTCAAGTTCTGTTGGAATTATCATCAGATGTATCCCACAGTTGCTTACAGAAATTACTCAACTGTATCTATTCCTCATGGGTTGATCGGATGCACATGTCATCACAATTTTATTATTTTTGATAAAAACTGTGCCACAACTCTGAACTGGCTAATCATAACCCAGATAGTCAATAAACTTCCCCCTAAAAAAGTAAACAAACTGGGGAACCTGGGTTGCTCAGTCAGTTAAGTGCCTGACTTTTTTTTTTTATAGATTGTATTTATTTATTTGAGACAGATACAGTGAGAGAGAGCATGAGCAAGAAGGTAAGAGGGAGAAGCAGACTCCCCATGGAGCTGGGAGCCGGATGTGGGACTTGATCCTGGGACTCTGGGATCATGGCCTGAGCTGAAGGCAGTTGCTTAACCAACTGAGCCACCCAGGTGCCCTGATTCATTTTTTAAATTATTACTATGTTATGTTAGTCACCATACACTACATCATTAGTTTTTGATTTACTGTTCCATGATTTATTGTTTCTGTATAACACCCAAACTCCATGCAATTCATGCCCTCCTTAATAGCCATCACCAGGCTCACCCATCACTCCATGTTCTCCCCTTTAAAACCCTCAGTTTGTTTCCTGGATCCACAGTCTCTCATGGTTCATCTCCCATTCCAATTTCTTCCCCTTCATCTTTCCCTTCCCTCTCCTAATGTCCTCCATGCTATTCCTTATGTTCCACAAATAAGTAAAACCATATTATAATTGACTTTCTCTGTTTGACTTATTTCACTTAGCATAATGTTCATAGCAATAATGTCCACAATAGCCAAACTGTGGAAAGAGCCAAGATGCCAACCTTACACCAATTAGAATGGCAAAAATCGACAAGGCAAGGAACAACAAATGTTGCAGGAGTTGTGGAGAAAGGGGAACCCTCTTACACTGTTTGTGGGGATGCAAGTTGGTGCAACCACTTTGGAAAACAGTGTGGAGGTTCCTCAAAAAATTAAAAATGGAACTACCGTATGACTCAGCAATTGCACTACTGGCTATTCACCCAATGGTATTTTTTAAAAATGCTGAAGAGGCACCTGGGTGGCTCAGTTGGTTAAGTGTCTGCTTTCGGCACAGGTCATGATCCTGGGGTCCTGGGATCGAGTCCCACATTGGGCTCCCTGCCCAGCAGGGAGTCTGCTTCTCCCTTTTCCTCTGCCTGCTGCTCCCCCTGCTTATTCTCAATCTATCTCTCTCTCTCTATCAAATAAATAAATAAAATCTTAGAAAAAAAAGAAAGGATAAAAATGCTGGAACAAATAATCCTAAGTGTTTGGCTCTTGATTTCAGCTCAGGTCATGATCTCTGAGTCCAGGGGTTCCATGCTCAGTAGGCAATCTCTTTGAGGATTGCTCTCCTTTTCCCTCTGACCCTCTCCCTACTTGTGTTCTCTCTCTCTCTCCCTCTAAAACAAATAAATGTTGTTAAAATGTAAACAAACCAATAATAGCAAAATGGCTTTTGGGGTAATAATAACTCTGGCCTCATATATAAAGATACTTTATGATCACTCAGAATCAGATTTTTAAAAATTTAATCCTTTAAGTAAAAATTATTTTCCAATTATCCCAATCTTCTAGACATTTTTCATTTTACCTATATAACTAGATTTTGTAACTTCTCATATAGGCTTCATCATATTTGAGGTCTCTGTATCATAAACCAGATAAAGCAAGACCTATATCTCTAGGAGGTTAAAAACAGTGAATGTCAAAGCATAATTACAGAGCATAATATATATCCAGAAGCTAGTCTCAATTTAAATACGAATTAAATGAGAAGGTCAGAAGAATAATGTATGACATACATTTTTGTGTCTAGTCACAGAGTCAGTTATGGTAAGTTTAACTATAGGTATTCACTGCAGACCACAAACACCAATTGAAGATCAAGCTTATAGATATAAATAAGGAGTCAAGCACAGAGCTTCCATCACTAGTCCAAAATCTGACCTTAGGGTAAAACAGAGAAACCTAGAGATTAGTACGGATATACAAGATTAATCTAATACAGTAATCTTTGCTGCAGTGTTAAATTTTCTGAAACTTATCTATTAGTCAAGACTACTCCCACCCTCCAGCTGGGAAGTACAGAGACACGTGGGACTCAAATGGGTCCAAGTTCAAGCAAAAGACCGAGTGGGAAAGAATATGATTCTAATAAACATTATGCATTTTATATAAATACAAATACATTCACATGAAACACATCTATTGAGCAACACTGGTTTCTTCTTTAAAAAACTATGAAAAGTACAATTTAGAGAAGTGGACAATAAAGGAAAATTTCTCATTATTTTTAAGTACTGTTATTATTAAAGTACACATTTCTATCAAGGTGTCATAGAAACAAACGTAACAGCCAGGCTATGTTCAAAGTAGTAATTCATATGCCTCAAGAGAGCCTATTTTGGGTGACTGTCAATCCAAGTGATAATTGTACTCATACTCATCCCTTGTTTCTCACCCCGATGTAATCCCTTTATTCTGAACACTCACAGCTGAATTCCCCTTGCTAGAAAAAGTTCATGATTTCTAAAGGTTAAAACCCAACTTCATTACTACCCTTTCTACTTACTCACTGCCACCTCACTGATAGAACTGCCGCATAAAATTGACAAACATCCTTCTCTTCCTAACCATAACTAAATCTGACTTTATTAAAGAAAGAGTTCTCTAAATATCCCCAAACTATAATTTAAGAGTATTATTTAAATGAACATGTGTTTCTAACAACATACATCATACAGACATTCATACATCTTTGCATACGCTCTCAGCTACCCTATCCCCAAATATTTTCATTAGTTTTTTTTTTTTTTTAAGGTTTTATTCATTTATTTGACAGAGAAAGAGAGCACAAGCATCGGGAGCTGCAGGGGGAGAAGAGTGAGAGAAGCAGTCTCCTCACTGATCAGGGAGTTTGATGCAGGGTTCGATTCTAAGACCCTGGAATCATGACCTGAGACAAAGGCAATCGCTTAACCAATTCAGCCATCCAGATGCCCCAAGTGTTAATTTGTAGCTGAAAAGGTAACCACTGAATCCTTATTCTTACAAAATTAAACAAACAAAACCACCTCAGGTTAATAGGTAATGGTAAGAGCTTGGTCAAAAATATTTTGTTCAATTCAACCTCTCCACATTATATTCTCATTAAGCAAAATACAAGATCAGTGACAATCCTAGGTTCTGACAGCTCTTCCTTGATAAGCTGAAAATGACAGAGAATCTGTATTGAAAGGAAATACTACACATGGACAGAGATGCTTAGTAGAAGCTAAGTATGAATTCTACTATGATGAAAACACTTTTATCTTTTTTTTTTTTTTAATTAGGGCTTTAATAGAGAACAACACTTTACATTTTATGCTTACACCAAATTTTAAAGATAATTGAGTTGAAAGCTGGCTAACATAAATATTTAAAAATGTATATCAAGAGCAAACAGCTGGGGCTTCTGGGTGGCTCAGTAGGTTAAACTGCTGCCTTTGGCTCAGGTCATGATCTCAGGGTCCTGGGATTGAGCTCTGTATCAGGCTCTGCTCAGCAGGGAGCCTTCTTCCCCCTCTCTCTCTGACTGCCTCCTCTTTGCCTACTTGTGATTTCTCTCTGTCAAATAAATAAGTAAAATCTTAAAAATAAAAAAAAGAAAGAGTAAACCAAACCACCCTCAACTCAAAATGTTAAATAAATAAAAATATTGGAGCTATAACATTCCAACCTGAACAAAGTTATGCTGCTGATTTTATTTTTTGGGGAATTCCTTCCAATTATATTGAAAAACAGCAAGGCATTAGGAAAGTACAACTTGAATAAAATTAAAGATTTTCTAAAAGGGAAAGTAAAACCAATTAAGGTACAATAAACCCTTAAAAGTCTGAATACCACCATCATATAATGGGTTAATTACTGAGAGAATGTTAGCATAAAGTAGAAATTTACAATTTATTTTAAAGGAATAAGATAATAATCTAATTCTGTTTATAAGATTACAGTAGTGCCAAAGAAACAATCAGAGGTTAGGGCAGAAAGTAACACTTTGAAGAAAGTGTAACCTCCCAGATATAATCATCTGGAGAGTAGCTATATCACCTTTTATTTATTTTTTCTCTGTCTTTCCACGTAGATTACACAAGTATAACACAACCAGGAAAGGTCAGCTAATACTTATTCTTAGTTTAGTAGACATAATCTTACTTCTTGCGGGTATAAACATTAATTCATGCTGAGGCCTGGGATAAGGTTCCCCATTTTCCTGTGTGACACTGATAGCACTTCTGGTTCCTTCATGCTTTCAGATTTCCTGAGCTGACATTTTCATGCCTATGCTCTCAGAGCTGTGGAGTAATGCCTTTGCCCAAACCTTATCTTCCTTTTGGGGACAAATCTCAGGTTAGATGGGAGGTTGCCCCTCACCAAAGACTCTGAAGGAGGGCAGATATATGGCTTCCTCGCAGTGGTATCAAAGGCACCATGACCTAAGAGCACTCAGTGGAATGTTCCAGCCCAAGACTTAAACCTGGAGTGAGTGATGGCAGGAAGCATAGGCAGAATTAATTTCAGTGGTGGTGGCAAAAGCAGCAGGTTCAGTGTTCTCATGGCACAGCTGCCAGCATCTGATGTTAAATAGTCCTCATAAATACAAATAAAACTGTGATGCTAAGTTTTACATATTAGAAAAATTAAAAAGTATGCCAATATATACTATTGTTAGGTATATTTAAAATAGGCTAAAAGAGGCTATCTGGTAGGAATAAAAACTCCAGAAGTTCAATAAGTTCTACAGCTATTTTGGAGGGAGGCTCTGCTCATGGTAGTTGGAATCCAAGGATGAATGAGAAGCCACCAATGTGATCATTGATGTGGAAGAGGGAAAATGAGCCTCTAGAGAGTGTTACATTGGCACTTAATGTAACACACACATCACTTCTGATCTAAACTCATTAGACAGAACTAGCTGCCTGGCCTCGCCCAACCTAGAGGTGGCTAGGAAATGCAATCCTACTGCAATCCTGAAAAACAAAGACTGAGAAATAGTGTATAAATGACATTAATTACTACCATAATTTTTGTTTTTACTTTTATAGTTTTCCCTGGAACCTGGAAATAAAGTTGATTTTTTTAAAAAATTCAGGATTGTTGACTGACTGCCACAAGAGGCCAAAAGAAGTGCATTTCCTTCTTTCTCCTCTAAACAGTCATTCTAATGACTCAATTTGAAAAAAAAATTCTGGTTTGTCCCACCTCAAAATACTATCCAGTTATCAGGGTTCCATTCTCCTTTCTTTTGAACTGTTACTTTTCCTGCCCTCCTCAATATTCTACCTTTACCCATAAGAATGGGTCAAGGCTGAGTTAGAGAGAGAACTCATTACCACCATCCTATACACAGGCAGCAGTTAGCCCAGAAGCAATTCATGCCCCTATTCACCCCCTACCACCAATTCTTTGATCTTCACTTTTCACTCAGTTCTGTAAAACAATGTTGCTATCACTATTGCTCATAACAATGGATCCAATGTCTAGAATAACAAAGGCATCTTAAAATTTCTGCAAGAGTAGTTTGGACCACTGACACACTTATTAATAAAGATGAAAATAACGGTACCTTTGGGGAATCCTCCTTGACAGTACAGTCAAGAGAAAGGAATAATTCTGAACAGATTAGAAGTGGAAAAATAATAGATTTCCCGAACACCACAAGGTGAGTGTGTATTTTGTTGACAAGAAGCAGAATGAATCAGGTATTCAGTGACCAGAAGAACAAATGAAGGAAATCGTTATTGCTGCTCTCAAAATAGATATAGATCTCTACTTCCAGACACATGGTACAGTTTGTGCTTCTTACCCCTTTATGGTTGGGCCCCGACAATGTGATTAGCTCTGCCCAATCGGTTGTGAGCTAAGTCACATATTACTTCTGAACTGGATGGTTCACTGACTGGTGTAAGATCCTCTCACATCTATATCCACTCTCAACACTCACTAGTTCAAATCATCACCATTTTTCCCTGAATAACAGCAATAGTGTCCTAACTAGTGTCCCCATTATCAATACTTGTCCCCTCCAAACACTGTTCATCCAGGGACCAGAATAATCTTGTTTTATTATTATTTTTTTAATTTATTTATTTGTCAGATAGAGAGCACAGGAGCGAGCACAGGCAGACAGAGTGGCAGGCAGAGGCAGAGGGAGAAGCAGGCTCCCTGCCGAGCAAGGAGCCCGATGTGGGACTCGATCCCAGGACGCTGGGATCATGACCTGAGCCGAAGGCAGCCGCTTAACCAACTGAGCCACCCAGGCGTCCCCAGAATAATCTTTTTTTAAAAGAAGCTGGATTATTTCACCCTTATCTTCCTTAACACCTGCCAATCATTTCACTGCTGTGACAAACACTTCCTAGCAAATGCCTACAGGATCAACAACCCAACCCAACCCAAACATTAGGACCAAGATATCAAATCTTAAGTTTACAAGATTCTTAGAAACCTAGTCTATCGCAACTATTTTTTTTCAATTGTCTGAACATATTTTATTTTTTTTTATTTTTATTTTTTTTCTTTAAGCTTTTGTATTTAAACATATAATGTAGCCCCACCACCCTCTCCCAACCCCCCATTCCCTCACCCCCCTCAGTTTGTTTTATGACATTAAGAGTCTCTTTTGGTTTGTCTCCCTCCAGATCCCATCTTGCAACTACTTTTTAACTGACACCACTGGCTCTAGTCTCCACAACATTTAAATTACTTCCAGAAAGAGCATTCTAAAATATTAATTACTTTACAGACTCCTTATTTCTTGAAATCTAGTAATGGTTTCTAATCAATTATAATGTTTTCCAACTAAAACCCTTGGGTCTCTGATACTAAGTATTAAATGTACAAATGAAAACTTTTAATTTTGCCTTTTCAGTCGCTTTTTTAAAAAGTTAATAGATAAAATCATTCAAATTTTTCCCTTTAAAATGAAAGCCACAGGGATTGTGGCAGTTTATAGAGATAGTGGCAATTTACAGAGATAAAGCAAGCGCTCAATCAACCTTCCCTTAGACTCCACTAGCTATATGAAATTGGTCATTTTCAGTAATATATATTAAATATTACACATATTAAATATTAAATACCCCATAAGTGATGACCAGCTAAAGTAGGAACTATGAAGAATACTGATATAGTGACTTTAGAAAGATAAAATGTGGGAGGGCCTGGGAGGATCAGTCAGTTAAGCATCTATCTTTGGCTCAGGTTATGATCCCAGGGTCTTGAGATCAAGCCCCGCATCAGGCTCCCTGCTCAGAGGGGAGTCTGCTTCTCACTCTCCCTCTGCCCCTCTGCAACATGCCACTGTCTTACACACTCTCTCAAATAAATAAAATCTTTTAAAAAATGATAAAATGTGGTAATGATTGTATATGATTAACTATTTATTTGAGGGAGGCTTTTAACACACAAAATGTGTTATTTGTAGATAAGCACATAAAAATACAATTTCACCTCTTATTCATTTCATCATGTAGAACTAGAATGTGAACATCATAAAAATGAACCACTGAGAATTTTAGTAAAAATTTGATTAATTTTAAATATCAAAATACTAAGAGATTTTTATACCATATCAAGTAGATGTATTTTAACTGACATATTAAAATATACTTTTGAATTATATAATTATTCCTTAATCAATTTTAAAGTATGTATTAACTATCAAACAAAAAGATGAAATATAGTTATCAATATTGTAATAATGTTATATGTGACAGATGGTAACTATAGTTATTGTGATGAGCACAGCATAAAGTATAGAACTGTCAAATCACTGTCATAAACTTGGAACTAACAGAACATTGTATATCAACTATACTGCAGGGTTTTTTTCAGGTGAAATTCTTCCTTATATTTTATTTAATTATAAGTTAATTTTACCATAATTTTATAATAAAAATAAAATGTCTTGGAACACCTGGGTGGCTCAGAGGGTTAAAGCCTCTGCCTTTGGCTTGGGTCATGATCCCAGGGTCCTGGATTGAGCCCCGAATTGGGCTCTCTACTCAGCCTGCTTCCCTTCCTCTCTCTCTGCCTGCCTCTCTGCCTACTTGTGATCCCTGTCTGTCAAATAAATAAATAAAATCTTTAAAAAAGTCTTTATCTGAAGTTGTCATATTATATAAAACATTGTTAAATGGGCTATTATTTAAAGGTATTAAATATACCATAACATAATGAAAAGGGTACAAAACTAGAATATTATTGAAGCATGCTGACCTAAAAAAAAAAAATTCAAGATCATCTCACTTTTCAATTTATCCCTTATTTCCAATCCTTTTGTCCCCCTCCCAAAGTCAACTACACCAAATTAGTTGCTTTTTCATAGAAATGCCAAGCTCTTTCGCTCTCTCTCTTGGAATGGTCTCTTCAATCTTTTGGAAAAGCCATTCTCTACTGACTCTCCCTCATCATAAACAATGTCATTCAAGAGTGTACATAAAAACAGACACATAAATCAATGGAAGAGTAGAGCGTATACAAAAAACCTAAACATATATAGTCAACTGATTTTCAACAAAGGTGCCAAGAATACATAAGAGAAAGGATGGTCTTTTCAGTAAATGGTGTTGGAAAACTGGATATCCACATGCAAAAGAATAAACTTGGACCCCTATCTTAACCATACACAAAAATCAACTCAAAGATTAAATTCCTAAACATAATACCTGAAACTGAAAACTAGAACAAAACAGAAGAAAAGCTCCTTGAAATTGGTCATGGCAATGCTTTTTTGAATAAAACACCTAGAGCAGAAGCAACAAAAGCAAAAATAAACAAGTGGGACTACATCAAACAAAAGTTTCTGTACAGCAAAGGAAACCATCAACAAAATGAAAGGCAACCTATGGAATGGCAGAAAACATCTGCAAACCACATATGAGAATTTAATATCCAAAATATATAAGGAACTCCTAGAACTCAATAACAAAGAAAAACCAAATCATGCAATAAAAAAAAAAAAAAACAACAGGCAAAGGAGCTGAAAAGAATTTTTCTAAAGAAGACATACAAATGGCAGCAGGTATTTGAAAATATGCTCAACATCACTAGTCACTAAGAAATGCAAATCAAAACCACAATAAGATCACCTTGTATCTGTTAGGATGGCTGTAATCAAAAAGTCAAAAGATATGTTGGAAAAGATGTGGAGAAAAGGGAACCTCTGTACATTGTTGGTGGGAATATAAATTGGTACAGCCATTATGGAAAGTGGCATAAAGTTTCCTTAAAATTTTAAAAACAGAATTACTATATGATCCAGCAATTACCCTCCTGGGTGTACATCCCAAGAAAATAAAATCACTATCTTGAAGTGATATTGGCAGTCCCTTGTTCGTTACAACATGATTTACAATGGTCAAGATACGGAAAGCGCTTAAATGTCCCATCAATGGGTGAATGGATAAAGAAGATGTTGGGTACATATTGTTTCATTTTTTCCTCCCTTCCCCTCCAATCCTCTAAAAAAAATGTGGAATATTATTCAGCTTTAAATAGGAAACCCACCAGTTCAATGACACGCATGAATTTGGAGGAGATTATGCTAAGTGAAATAAGTCAGACAGAGAAAGGCAAATAAATGTGTAATCCCACTTATATGTGGGGGGAAAAAAGCTGAACACACAATAACAATAAAGTAAAACAGTGGTTGCCAAAGACTGGGGCATAGGGAAGAAGGCGAAATTAATAAAAAGAAATATAGTAGAATGATGGAGCTGCTGAAGGACAATAGGGAGGGGTAATGGGAGTTACTACTCCCATTGAGTTACTACTCAATGGATACAAAGTTTCAGTTTTGCAATTAAAAATGGTTAATATAGTTTTATTTACTTGTATTTTAACACACACACACACACACACGCACATAAACACAAACAACACAAGGAATATCTCTGGTGAAAAGCCTTTGTTGATTCCTCCATGCAGATAAAGCACCTCACCTTTCCTCATCCTCCAGGAAATTCTGTGCATTTTTCTACTAGTAAATATTTATCATATTTAATTATAATTACTAGTTTAATATTTCTCCATTCTGTGCTCAAGAAATCTGAGCTTCTTAATTAAAGAAGTTATTTCCATCTGTTTCTATAATACAGTTTGAAGATGCAGGGCATCTTGCTTGTACTTGCTATACAATAGCAGATATGAAAAGTCACTGCTCGCTTTATCTTCACATCAATGAAATCCTCTTGACCTCCTCATCTTATATTTCCCAATCTAGATGCTTTCACATATTGCTTTTTATGTTTTCATCCTGAGTGGTCTTAGATAAATTACTTATCCTCTCTGTACCTCAGTTTCCTCATTTATAAAAAAGGGCACAGTAATAGTACCTATCTCCCAAGATTGAAAGGACGTTAAGTATGTCTAATCTATGCAGAAGCTTAGACTTCCTTTCCCCTTTTTGCAATATATCAGTTTGATAATCTAGGACCAGCCGATTATCTTGGCAGCACGGACTGCCATGCTTGGCAGCACTGTCATGTGCTGCAGCTAGACTGAAGTCACCTGTACTCAGTGATAATACCTGTACTCAGCTGGCTCACCTGCCCTTCCCTCTCCCATCATTCCTCTTCTTGACTTGAAAAGGAGGCAAGATGGCTCATCTATTTAATGCCAACATGAATCATGGTTTCTGGAATTCAATTAGTGTTTGTTCAGTAAATGTGGAATGAATGATTAAATGACTTGATCAACACTGCTCAATGGTGTTCCAACACTGCTGATAAACAGTAATAATGCAATTCTGTAGCACTTCACAATTTTAAAAACACTTTGAAAAACAGTATTCTATTACAACAACATGGTAAAATGAAACTTCAAGGATTATAAGCACTTTACCAAGGAGAAAACTGTGGCTCAAAGAGATGGAAATAGTTGCCTATAGCCTATAGCCACAAAAAAGCCAACATCAGCTGTCCAACATAATTAGTCTGTGTGCTGCCTGAGAAAAGGGTTTTTACTTCCTTAAGCTATTCGTAGGTTTTTCCCATGATTTCAATAAATTAGCAAAATGTGGGTTAAATATTAATTGCCTAAATGGTTTTTCCTGATTGCTGTTCATGTACCACTATAACTAAGAAAAGTGATTGTGTAAGTTTAGGGAATGAGAGAGGGAATATATGACTACTGTTTATGAAAATCTTTTTCAAAGCTATTTCAAAGCTGTTTGTCAATTGCTGCACAGCTCACACAGTACAAAGTTTGTTATTTTTAATTACAAAGTCTCTAGATTTAGTTTCTTCCTATAGAATTCACCTCCATAACATAGAATGAGATAAATTTTATACAAGCCAAGCGAGAAATAATCATCAACACTTATTTCCCCATAATACTGTGAAATTCTTGACATTTTTTGTATAATTTTCACCTCCAAAGTTGTATATTTCCAATTAGAAATGGCAGAGTCTATCCCATCACACATGATAGGAAAATCAATGAAAATCCATTTTATTTCTTATATGTAAGTTTCAGTGTGTTGTAGAGGTTCTAGTATTCATTTTGCCAATAACTGCTAAATGACCATAGACAAGTCAGTTAACATTTTTCAGTCTCATTTCACTCAAATCAGAATTACAGAGTTTTGCTAGTGATTTCTGGATTTCCATCCACCTTTTAATTCTTATTTTATATACTCAATTGTCCAAATAAATCAACACAAATATCAATAATACAAAGAAAGCACATTACATTAAGAAATCTAAATACCAGTTATAGCTGTATTTCTATGATTAAAGTATCAAAAAACCCATTTTTAAAAGCATCACTTGGAAATAAGTTGAAATTTTATTATATTAAGAATTTTTGAAATAAAAGTATTTTGACTCAGAGAGAAAACTTTTGTAATAAAAATACACATTTTTGCTAGTTAACATTTTTACACTATAGAGAATAATACATTTCAGAAATAATATAGATATTCTCAAATATATGGTAGATCTACCATATATTTGAGAATAGAGAGGAAAACATAATACTTGAAAGAAAACAATTTGTCATTAGATCTATGTTTAAGATCAACACACAATTTTTCTATAAGTCAATTACTACTTTCAGTTTATCTTTCTTGTTTTGTTTTCTTTTTTCCCTCAGCTTGATGTTCAATTGACAAAATTGTAAGATATTTTAAAACATGTAATGTGATACATTATGATAATCTGATCTTATATGCACTGTGAAAAGATTACTCCTAACTAGTTAATACATCCATTGTCCATTGTCTCATATATTTTTTATGAGAATATCTAAGTTCTACTCTCTTAGCAATTTCAATTATAAAATTCACTGTTATCCACTATAGTCACCAAGTTACACATTAGATCCTCAAGCCTAATTCATCTTATAGCTAACAGTTCATACACTTTTACCAACCTCTCCCCAACTCCCCCACCTTTCCGCCTTTGTCAACCACTTTTCTTCATTAGGTTTCTTTAAGTTTTTTTTTTTTTTTTTGGTTGGTTTTAATTAAGATGCCATATATAAACCATACCATGTAGTATTTTTCTTTCTCTATCTGGCTTATTTCACTTAGCATAATGATCTCAAGTTTCACCCATGTTGTCTCAAATGGCTAGATTTTCTTCTTTCTCATTCTGATATTCTTTCTCATGGCTGAATAATATTACATTGTATATATACACCTTACCTTTGTTATCTATTCATCTGTTGACAGACACTTAGGTTGTTTTTTTCATATCTTGACTATTGTGAATAATGCTGCAATGGACAAGGAGTGCAAAT
The DNA here is from genome assembly GCA_003697995.1 of Taxidea taxus jeffersonii. Classification (NCBI taxonomy): domain Eukaryota; kingdom Metazoa; phylum Chordata; class Mammalia; order Carnivora; family Mustelidae; genus Taxidea; species Taxidea taxus. The sequence goes on along the minus strand of RCUC01133943.1, from coordinate 66,671 downwards.
ACCTTTTATATTCTGTTATCATTTCCTCTGGACAAATTCCCAGAAGTGGGATTGCTGGACCATGTGGTAATTCTACTTTTAATTTTCTGAGGAAGTTCTATAATATTTTCCTGTGGCTACACCAATGCATATTCCCACAAACAGTGAACAAGTTTTCCCTTTCTCCTTATCCTTGTGAACACTTGTTATTTCTTTTCTTTTTGATAACAGTCATAACCGGTGTGAAGTGATAGCTCACTGTGGTTTAGATTTGCATTACCATGATGATTAGTGATTTAGACCATTTATACTTCCTCTTTGGACTGAAGTCTATTCTGTCCATTTTTAATAGGATTGTTTGCGGTTTTGTTCGTTATGTGAGTTTCTTACGTATTTTGGATATTAACCCTTTATCAAATATATTATTTGCAAATATTTTCTCCCATTCCATAGGTTGCCTTTTCAGTTTGATGGTTTCCTTTGCTGTGCATAAGCCTTTTAGTTTGATGTAGTCTCACTTGTTATTTTGCTTTTATTGTCTTTGCTTTCAGCGTCAAATCTAAAAAATCATTGCTGAGATTGATGTCAAGGAGGTTCTCCCATACGTTTTCTTCTAGGAGCTTTACCTTCCACGTTTTATATTTAAGTCTTAGATGCATCTTGAGTTGATTTTTGTGTATAAGATAGGGTCCACTTAAATTCTCTTGCATGTGAATGTCAATTTTTCCCAGCATTCCCAGCTTGAAAAAAAACTATTCTTTCCTCATTGTATCTTGGCTCCTATGTCATAAATTGACCACATATGCATAGATTAATTTCTGGGCTCTTGTTTCTATATCATTGATCTATGTGTCTATTTTTATGCCAAAAACTATTCTGTTTGGATTACTAAGGCTTTGTAATATAGTCTGAAATCAGGAAAGGTGATGCCTCCATATTTGTTCTTTCTCAAGATTACTTTTGCTATTCAGTCTTTTGTTTTATGTGACTGTTTCTCTATTTCAATGAAAATGACATTGATATTTTGATAGGGATTACACTAACCCTGGGTGATATGGATATTTTAAGAATATTAATTCTTCCAATCCTTGAGTGCAGAATGTCCTTCCACTTATTTGTGTCTTCTTAAATTCCCTTCACCAATGTCTTACAGTGTTCAGTATATGATCTTTCACCTCCTTGGTTAAATTTGTTCCTAGATATTTTACTCTTCTGATGAAATTGTAAATGGGATTGTTTTCTTAGTTTCTCTGACAATTTGTTGTCAATGTATAAAAATGCATCTTATTTTTGTATATTGGTTTTGTATTTTGCAATTTTACTGTATTTGTTTAGTAGTCCCAATAGTTTTTGGTGGGATCTTTAGGGTTTCCTATATATAGTACATGTCGTCTGCAAATAAAGATAACTTTACATCTTCCTTTAAGATTTCAGTGTCTTTTTAATTGTTTTTTCTCAACTAATTGCTCTGACTAGGATTTTCACTACTATGTTGAATACAATGGTGAGTGGGCATCCTTCTCTTGCTTCTGATCTTAAAGAATAGCTTTCAGTTTTTCACCACTGAGTATAATTAGCTGTAGGCTTATCATATATGGTATTTACTATGTTGAGGTATGCTCCCCCTATACCCAATTTGTTGAGAGTTTTTATCATGGATGGATGCTGACTTTTTGTCAGGTACTTTTTCTGCATCTATTGAGATGATCAATATGATTTTATCCTTCATTTTCTTAATGCAGTGTATCATATGCATTGATTTCTAAATGTTGAACCATTTTTACATTCATGAAATAAATCCCACTTGATTGTACTGTATGATCCTTTTAATGTACTGCTGAATATTCTGTTAAGAATTTTTGCACCGGGAGCCTGGGTGGCTCAGCGGGTTAAAGCCGCTGACTTCAGCTCGGGTCATCATCCCAGGGTTGTGGGATCGAGGCCCGCATCGGGCTCTCTGCTCTGCAGACAGCCTGCTTCCTCCTCTCTCTCTCTGCCTCTATGTCTACTTGTGATCTCTGTCTATCAAATAAATAAATAAAAATCTTAAAAAAAAGAATTTTTGCACCTATGTTCACCAGAAATACTGGTTTGTAATTTTCTTTTCTTGTAGTGTCTTTGTCTCATTTTGGCATCAGAGTAATACTGACCTCATAAGCTGAGTTTGGAAGTGTTCCCTCCTATTTTTCAGAGGAATTTGAGGATTGGTATTATTATTCTTTAAATATTTGGTAAAATTCACCAGTGAAGCCATCTGGTCCTGGACTTTTCTTTGTTGGGAGGTTGATTACTGATTCAATTTCCTTAATATCAACTGCTCTGTAGATTTTCTATTTATGATTCACTCTTAGTGTGTTATTTATAGCACGTATTTTGGGATTTCCCAGTTATATCTCTTTTATTAGTCTCTAGTTTGATCCCATTGTCTAAACAGAGATTGTATGACTTCTAATCTTTTAAATTTGTTAAAGTGTGCAATGGCCCAAACTTGGATCTATCCTGCTGAATGTTCAGTGTGAGCCTGAGAAGAATATGTATTCCGTTATTATTGGGTGAAGTAGTCTAATGATGTCAATTATATCTAATTGATAGTTTTCTTGAGTTCAACTATGTCCTTACTGATTTTCTGCCTGCTAGACCTGATTGTTTCTGATAGAGGGATACTGAAGACTCCAGCTATGGCAGTGTACTCATCTATTCTCAGCTATGGTAGTGTACTCATCTATTTCTCCCAGCAGTTCCATTGATTTTTGTTTTACAAAGTTTGATGCTCTGTTAGGCACATACATATTCAGGATTTGTTGAAGAGAGTTTTTTGGAGAACTGATTCCTTTATCATTATGTAATGCTCTTCTTTATCTCTAACTTCCCTTGCTGTGAAGTCTGTCCTGTTTGAAATTTGTATAGCTATTCATATTTTTTAAATGCTTTTATTTAATTATTTGACAGAGAGAGACCAGAAGCAGGGAGAGCAGCAGGCAGAGGAGAGGGAGAAGCAGGATCCCTGCTGAGCAGGGAGCCCCATGCAGGATTTGATCCTAGGACCCTGGGATCATGACCTGAGCTGAAGGCAGACATTTAACTGACTGAGCCACCAAGGCACCCCCTTCATGTTTTTTATTAAAGTTAGAATGATATATTTTTCTTCATCCATTTACTTATAATCCATTTCTTTCTTTATATTTAAAGTGGTTTTCTTAAAGAGGACAAATATTTGTGTTTTACTTTTTGATCCACTGCAGCAATCTCTTTTAGTGGTTCCATTTAGATGAATGTTCAATGTGATGTTCAATGTGATACTTGATATAATCAGATTAATATCAAATTCTCATTGCTCTCTTCTATTTATTGCTCTTATTCTTTGTTCTTATTTTTGATTTTACTCTTTCTCTGTATTTTGTGATTCTATTTAAGCTTTTTTATCATTCCATTTTCTCTCCTTTATTATTATATCAGCCAGTTTTTTTTTTAGTTTTTTAAATGGTTACCCTTCATGTGAAATATACACTTAAAACTAATGCAAGCTCACTTTCAAATTAAACTATACCTGTTTATAGGGAGAGTACCTTATAATAACAAAATAATCCTACTTCCTCCCTGTCCCATGTACTGTTGTTATTTATTTCACTTATATATATGCATATATGAATATATAATTACATATATAGTAGTATATAATACAAATATATGTGCATAAGTATAATAGAACACATTGTTTCCATCATTGTTTTGAACAACTGTTTTCTGTTAGATCAAGTATAAGAAAATAAAAGCTTTTATTTTACCTTCATTTATTCCTTCTTTAGTGCTATACCTTATTTTATGTAAATCCAAGCTTCTGATGTATAGTATTTTCCTTCTCTTTAAGGAATTTTAAAATTTATTGCAAGGCAGGTTTATTGTCAACAAATTCTCTCAACTTTTGTATGAGAATGTCTCTTTCACTTTTAAAGAATAATTAAAAAAAAGAATAATTTCAGAAGGTACAAGATTATTGGTCGGTGGCATTTTCTTTTAATACCTTAAATACTTCATCCTGTTCTCTTACTTCTTCTAAGAAGAAGGCAGATATAATTCTAATTTTTGTTCCATTACGGGTGAGTTATTTTTTGCCTCTGGCTTCTTTCAGATATTTTCATTCTCTTTGAATTTCTATAGTTTGAAAATAATGTCTTAGTGTTGTTGTTGTTATTATTATCATTATCATCAAAATTTTAGCATTCATCCTATGTGATATTCTTTGAGCTTCCTTGGATCTATGGTTTGATATCTGACATTAACTTGAAAGAAATACTTAAACATTATTCCTTCAAATATTACATCTGTTCCTTTCTCTATTTTCTTTTTTGGCATTCCCATTATGTGTATGTTGCACCTTTTATAGTTTTCCCATAGTACTTAAATATTCTGTTGTTTTTTTTTTCCCAGAATCCTATTGATAGATCCTCTAGTTCAGAGATTTCTTCTATGTCCAGTCTAACAATAAGCTCATTAAAGAGATTCTTTTTTTCTGTGTTTGTTGTTTCTTTTTTTTATTGTTAGCATTTCTTTTTTTTTTTTTCTCATTCTTAGGATTTCCATCTCTGCTTACATTGCCCATCTGTTCTTGCATGCTGTATAATTAATCCATTAGAACTTTTAGCATATTAATCATGGTTATTTTAAATTCTTCATCTGAATTTAAAAAAACAAAGCAGATGAACATAGGGAAGAAAAAAAGAGGGGCAAACCATAAAACAGAGTCTTAACTACATACAACAAACTGAGGGTTGCTGGTTTGGGAGGAGAGTAGGGGAATGGGTTAAATGGGTGATGGTTATTAAGGAGGGCACTTGTGATGAGCAATGGGTATTATACGTTAGTGATGAATCATTAAATTCTACTCCTGAAACTAATATTACACTATCTGCTAATTAACTAGAATTTAAATAAAAGCATGAAAGAAAAAAAAAAGTCCTGATTTGATCATTCCAACCATGTCTGCTTCAGATGTTTGCAATGTCTCTTCAAATTGTGTTTTTTGCCTTTTGGTACACCTTGCAATTTTTTTTTTTTTTTTTTCTCAACAGCCAAACATGATGTACCTAACATTGGTTCCTGTGGTTGTTTCTGTTTGAGAGTCTCTGCTCTGAGAAGCCTATCCCTCCAGTCTTGGGGGCAACAACTTGCTCTGTATCCCACTCTTTTCTTACAGAACAAAGAAGAATTTATTTTTTAGTCTGTTCAGCTTTTTATATTTATTGTTAGAACTTAGAGACTTTTATAATATCCTTTATATGAAACTGGGTAGTTTTTCTTTTTATTCACAGATAACTTTTAGTAGATGAGTTTCATTTTTTTCTGTTTGGAGTACTAATGATGAACTAAATCTTCATATAGCATTATTAAAACAACCACCACCACCACAACAACAACCCATAGCTAATATACTCATTCTATATCAGAAGTTAAAAGACGGAAATAACTAGATTTTCAGCTTTAAGATCATGGGGAAAAAAGCAGTCAGTGTGCCTTATATCATGCTATCACAGTATAGGTAAGGTAAGAATACATGAAAGTGTTGCTCACAAAATAATGTTCCCTTTGGCTATTTATCAGCAAATCATCAATAAATATATCAATATATCACACAATAATACTATGTTATAATTAACTTAATATTTTTTTCTTGAACATACCTATAAAAAGGCAACTTTTTAAATATATATATGCATATATATATATTTAAAGATTTTATTTATTTATTTGACAGAGAGAGAGATCACAAGTAGGCATAGAGAAGGGGAAGCAGGCTCCCCACTGAGCAGAGAGCCCCATGTGGGGCTCGATCCCAGGACCCTGAGATCATGACCCCAGCCGAAGGCATTGGCTTAATTCCTGAGCTACCCAGGTGCCCCAAAGGCAACTTTTTAATAATGAAGAAAAATTCCCTCCACATCACTCACTGAAATAACTAAAAATATTTCTTAAGTGACTGTAATAGCTAGTAAAAGCTAACTACTAAGATCAATCAACCAATATTTATTAAGAGCCCACTACATGCTTAATGAGTCTTAAAAACAGTAGGAAGAAATATGTTAAAAATTCATTACATTTGGGATATTTTTTTTTCAAAAGCCTCCAGTGTGATTTTAATGTACAGCCAAGGTTAAGAACTTCTGGGTTCTCATGATAAAGTACAAACACTTAGCACAGCATTCAAGGCCCTTCATGTCTGGACTCCTATCTCTTTTTCTTCCTCAGTCTCCTGTCTCACTTTTCTTCATTGTCTCTACCTATTCCTAACTGTTCACTGGTTCTCCACAAAATGCTATTATATGTGTTCTCCGTGCCCTTGTACTTGTAAATTCCTCTGCCTGGAATGATTTGTAGTCACTAATCACTTGATGAATAACAACTAATATTTCAACACTCAGCTACAGCTTCACTGCTTATATAAAGTCCTTCAAAATGTCTGAAAGTGGATGTGACCATCTATTCCTTTGAAGGGACTGTAACCTGCATATATTTCCATCACAATACCTATGGCAAGTTACCTCCACCAATTTGATTGTCTCTTCCTATGAATAAATACACAAAGAACTAAGTTTACTCATAGTATTCTTGATACAGAGGCACTAGTAATATATTTAATAAACACTGTGTGTGTTAGTTCAAAGGTAGTGATCTAGGTTTGATTCCAAAAATCTTTGGATGATTTACTTGCTTGTGACCTTGAGCAAATTCCACAAACTCTGACTTAGTTTCTTCAGATGTTGAATGTGAAATGGCATACTTTCTAATTCAGATGAGAGGATGGTACAAAATAATGCACTGAAGTCCTTAAAAACCTACCAATAACTTGATTAATATTAGCTATTATATAATTGTCATTGTGTAGTCAGGCACATCTATAAATGCTGATTAGGTAAAACAAGGCCAAATGATTGAGCCAGTTTCCAAGAAACTTATTCTTATTTTTGAAGAGGTTTTTTGGGGGGGATGGGGTGCAAAAGGAGAGGGAGAGAATCTTAAGCAAGTTCCATACCCAATGCAAAACCCAATGCAGACCTCAGTCTCACAACCCTGAGATCATGACCTGAGCCAAATCACAAAGAAGACACTTACCTGACAGCCACCCAGGTGCCCCCCAAGAAACTAATTCTTAATGAAACAGAAGATGGGGATTCAGTCTCAGGCTTACTTAATTATACAGCTCTAAACAAAGTAAAAAGTAAAGAAATATAAGGAGATACAAACCAAGCACCTTACTGACCAAACTTTAATAATAAGCTACACTACTGTATAAATTACCATTTCCTCTACTGGATATAAGCAGAAAACTCCCCTAACTCATCTTTAATCTGTTAGAGTTGGTAGGAAAAAAATCAAGTTTTCTAGACCTTCACCTTTCTTTTCTTGGCAGATCAGAGCCCTCTGACGTCTCGAGCTTTTCATTACTGCTTCTACTATTTCAGAGTTAAGGTATCATTACACCTTCTAAGTACTTCCTACTTCTCTCATTTTGTCTTTCATTGCATTTATTTCTGAACAGAAGAAACATAGGTTATGCATGACTTTTCCTTTATTCCACAGCTGTCAGTTTTAATTAGAAAAAGTTATGGGCAGAAGGCCATGCATATTCTCCATTATGGTTTGTAGAATAAAAATCATATTTTTCTTCTACATTTTTCCCTGTTTAATTCACTAGTAATCAAGGCCTGGGTTTATGCAAAAGTCATATTCTATGAAACCTGAGATATTAAATAATTATCAAACTGCAACAATGGAGATCTTCCTGAAGATTTTCCATTTTTCCTTAGACATTTAGTAAGAAGGATAATTCTTATACATTTAAATAAATTTTATTTACATAAATTTATAATTTATAATTATATTCTCAGATCATGTTTTTTCCCAACCTTATCTAGTTAGTTACTGTGTTTCTTTTTTGTTATCAATTTTGAAGGAAAATAGCACTTTGGACTCTTTCTCATCCAATGCCCTTGCAAAGAGGCATTTTAAACTCTGAAGAAATACTACCAGTTCTCTTAGTCTAGATTAGCTTTCCTAGTCTAGATCTCTTTGGCATGCTAAGAGATGATGTATTTATTCAATTCTCATACCCTTAGGAAGACAATATAGTTTGTTGGTGAAGAAGATAAACTTTGGAGCCATGATGTCTAAATTTAAATTCTTCATTCTGTTAGTTTCCTGGGGCTTCCATAACAAAGTACCACAAGCTTAGAAAAACATAAATGTATTGTGTTACTTCAGGGGCTAGAATTCTGAGACAGAGATGTCAGCAAGGTTGGTTCCTTGGGGGAGCTGACAGAGAGTATGTTTCATGGCCCTTTCCTAGCTTCTGGTAATTTGCTGATAATCTGTGCTGTTCTTTGCCTTGTAGATGCATAACTCTAATATATGCCTTCATCTTTACATAGCTGCTTCCTGCGTATGTGTCTAAGTCCAAATTTTCTCTTTTTATTAGAACACAGTTACAGTGGATTAGGGGCCCACCCTACACCAGTATAACCTCATCTTAACTGATTATGTCTGCAAGAATCCTTTTTTTTTTTTTTTTTAAAAAAAAAAAAAGGTTATATTCTAAGGCACTAGGGGTTAAGACTTAAACATATGAATTTGGGGGGAACACAAGTGAAGCCTTAGCACTCTGTAACTAATACCCATTAACACTGTGCCAAGTTACTTGACCTATTCTTTGTCCTGATTTTCTCACCTATAAAATGGGGTGATAATGATAATGTTTATTTTATGGACTGTTGTAAGGATTACATAATTGAATATGTTAAAGTACTTAGTATGGTTCCCAGCAAGGAGTGAGCACTCAAAAACTCAGTTTATACCACTGAGCAGCTATTTCTGAGAAAATGGTCCATAGAAAAGTAAGTATTTTAAAATCAAACACTGACAATTTTAAAATCCAAGCTCCTTAAATGCCTGTTACTGGATATTTTAAAAATACAAGTCTTAGAAACATCAATTTTGTTCTGTAGTTTAGAAATCAGTTTACTTTTTAAAATACAATAGTCATATATGGAAGTTGGATCAATATTAGGCACAATACTTTGTGTTACAAATATTCTCATGTTAATCAGGCAAATTTCAGTGGCCAAAATATTGTACAATATTTTAATGCAAGGAAAGTTTGGACATAACATTAAACCATTCACCAAAAATAAAATTTATTGTAAAGCAAAGGTTCATTCAGGCCACCTATACATTTCCTTGTCTTCTATACTGCAGAATGAGAGCTTTCATAACATGGAATGTTTCATATTGTACTTAGATAAAAGGAAATACATACTATCCTTTTGAAAGACTGGCTTCATGAGTCTATTAAAATATACTCCCTAAATTAATAATACTCTATTGAGGGTAGTAACAAAAATGATGCCTAATTCTCCTAGTCTAAACCTGGAAACTCTATAGGCTCTAATTATACAAACTTATATTTACTATTTACTTCATAAATAAGTTTTTAGTAAAAGGGCTAATTTTTAAAATTATTTTTTTATTATGTCAGTTAGCCAGCATATAGTACATTTTAAGTTTTTGATGGTAGTGTTCAATGTTTCATTAGTTGCGTATAACACCCAGTGCTCATCACAACAGGTATCCTCCTTAATAACCATCACCAAGTTACCCCATCCCCCCACCACCCTCCCTACAGTCAACCAATCTTTGAAAAAGCAGGAGAGAATGTCCAATGGAAAAGACAGTCTCTTCAATAAATGGTGCTGGGAAAACTGAACAACCATATGCAAAAGAATGAAACTAGACCATTCCCTTACACCATACACAAAGATAAACAAAATGGATGAAAGACCTCAATGTGAGACAGGAATCCATCAAAATCCTAAAGAATGTAGGCAGTAACCTCTTTGGCATCAGCCACAGCAACTTCTTTTAAGACATGTTTCCAAAGGCAAGGGAAATAAAAGCAAAAACGAACTTTTGGGGCTCCATCTTCTGCACAGCAAAGGAAACAGTCAACAAAACTAAGAGGCAATCCATGGAATGGGAGAATATATTTGCAAATGACATTTTGGATGAAGGGCTGATATCCAAGATCTATAAACAACTTACCAAAATCAATACCCCCAAAATAAATAATCCAGTCAAAAAATGGAAAGAAGACATGAACACACATTTCTCTAAAGAAGACATATAAACAGCCGACAGACACATGAAAAAAATGTTCAACATCACTAGCCATCAGGGAAATACAAATCAAAACCACAATGAGATATCACCTTACACCAGTTAGAATGGCCAAAACTAACAAGACGGGAAACAGCAAGTATTGGCGAGGATATAGAGAAAAGGGAACCCTCTTACACTCTTGATGGGAATGCAAGCTGGTACAGCCACCCTGGAAAACAGTATAGAGTTTCCTCAAGACATTAAAAATAGAGCTACCCTATGACCCAGCAATTGCACTACTAGATATTTGCTCCAAAGATACAGATAAAGTAAAGAAAAAAAGGGGGGGGGGCACATGCGCCGCAATGTTCATAGAAGCAATGTCCGCAATAGCCAAACTATGGAAGGAGCCAAGATGCCCTTCAACAAATGAATGGATAAAGAAGATGTGGTACATATATACAATGGAGTATTACTCAACCTTCAGAAACACCATTTGCATCAATGTGGATGGAATAAGGGGATTATGCTAAGTGAAATGTAAAGCAGAGAAAGACAATTACTTATCATATGGTTTGATGTTCCACTCATAGGTGGAACATAAAGAACAGAGCAGAAGACCACTGGGAAAGGGAAGGAAAATGGAATGGGAAGAATTTCTCTCTCTTCTAATTGTTAATGTATAGAAATGCAACTGATTCCTGTGCATTGATTTTATATTATCCCACTTTGCTGAATTCCTGTATAAGTTCTAGAAATTTGGGGGTGGAGTCTTTGGGGTTTTCTAAATAAAGAATCATTTCATTAGTGAAGAGTGAGAGTATGACTTCTTTATCAATTCGGATGCCTTTTACTTATTTTTGGTGTCTGATTGCTGAGGCTAGGACTACTAGTACTATGTTGAATAACAGTGGTGATAGTAGACACCCCCTCATGTTCCTGACCTTAGTGACAGCATTTTTCCCTCTGCTCTGTGGGAAGCCTTCTTCTCCTTCTCCCACCCTCCCTGCTTGTGTTTCCTCTCTGGTTGTGTCTCTCTCTGTCAAGTAAATAAATAAAATCTTAAAAAAATGTATCACTTGAAGTCATACTATTCTAATAAACAAAGAAAAGTTTGTATAATCCAGGGAATTTTTTTTTTTAAGTAGGCTCTATGTCCAACATAGGGCTTAAATTCAGGACCCTGAAATTAAGAGTCACATGAGCCAGCCAGGCACCCCACCCAGGGATTCTTTATAAAGATTTTTTTCCAAATAATTCTTCTATTCTTTTAAAACAAATTATCATTATCTTATAAGAAATACAGGTTCCGTGATTTTAAACATTTTCAAGACATTAGTATTAAGAAACATTATTTAAATTTAGTATCTTTGCATTTTTAATACTCTAGATGTTGCTTGAAATTCTCCTTCCCATTTAGAAAGTACAGTGATCTAACAGGTTTAAGATCTGTTTTCTTTCTCCTTTGTGGTTACTAATTTGGTCTATCAGCTTTGCCAAGTAACTTAATCCACATAAATTCCATTAGTAAAACAAGTGCAGTAATTTATGCTGCTTACTCACCTTAGAAGGGTGGAATAAAAAAGATAAAGTGGTAGAATTAAATTAATATTAAAAAGCATTTGGTCTTTTTCTTTATTTTTCCTAGTATGTCAAATCCTCCATCAACTGGAGATATATTTTTATATGTGCATTAATGGGAGAGACTGTAGAATATAAAACATGTTTAAGTTTTCAGAGAAATATCCTCTTTAAGCACAAAGATGGTATCCATTTATTTTAAACTTAAATTAGAACTGATTTTCCTAATAACTATAGGCTCAAACAGGTTATATTTGGAATACTTAATGTAATTTGACCTGAAATACAGTCAAAAATATAAAAATGTACATGCACTTTAAATTTATAGTTCTTTTCATTATAGCACTAAAATGAAATACTTGGAATTATGTGAACCATTGCACGCTAGTGAAAAAAAGTTTATAGAGCAAATAGCATAGGGTTTCAGGCTGTGTGTGTGTAGACAGAGTAGAAATAACTGCTGACAGGTTATAAGAGCTACAGTAATAGCTAAGTAAGCTATTTTTAAGCGTTTACACAAAATATAGTAACCTAAGCTTAACATATATTTATTTCAAATATATTCCATTTCCTATGTATGATAGTCATAAGCATTTAATACAGATTTCTTTCTATTTTTTTAAGTTATGGAAAGAATCTAGATGTCCATCAACAGATGAATGGAAGATTTATTTATTTTTAAGAGAGCAAGTGTGGGTAGGAGCAGAGGGAGAGAATCCTCACACAGATTCCCTGCTGAGTGCAGAGCTCCAGGTGAAGCTTGATCTCATGACCCATGAGATCATGACTTAAGTTGAAACCAAGAGTTGGATGCTCAACCAGCTGAGCCACTCAGGCACCGCTTAATACAGGATTTCTTTCTTTATTTCTTTTTTAAAAGATTTTATTTATTTATTTGACAGAGAGAGATCACAAGTAGGTAGAGAGGCAGGCAGAGAGAGAAGGGGAAGCAGGCTCCCCGCTGAGCAGAGAGCCTGATGTGGGGCTCAAACCCAGGACCCTGAGATCATGAGCTGAGCTGAAGGCAGAGGCTTAACCCACTGAGCCACCCAGGCGCCCCTTCATACAGGATTTCAGACATCAGATCACCATGTCAAAAAGAAAAAAGGTGACAGGAAGCAGATGTGATCTCTATTTCCCCACAAGATTAGAAGGATAGCTGTCACCCTGTTATGGATTATCATTTACTTAGTTTTAAGAAGAAATACACATTAATTGCCAAAATCCTTAAAAATTATCAGTAGTTTTCCAAGAACAAGAGAACAAGCAAATGGCCACATCTCTCTTCTTTTGAGTACTTCTAAAGAACACAGACCCCTAATGCAGCTATTTCTAGTAGGTCTTTTTTTTTTAATTATGTTAGTCACCATAGGGTACAACATTAGTTTTTGATGTAGTGTTCCATGATTCATTGTTTTTATTGGAAAGGAAGCATCACACAGAATTTAAGAATGCAGATTACTGACAGGAATTAAACAGCTTGGTGTAAAAGGGAATAACTGTGTTTAATTGTACTCCCTTCTTTTTGTACCATGTGGACTCTTTCTGCCAAAACTGAAAGCAATGATGCCCCATCCTTCACCAGATATTTTTTAAAAGGGATATTTATAACCAATACTATTCTTGATAAACAAATGACAATTACTAGCCTACGAGAAAGTGGTCTGCATGACACAATGTGCTCTCTTTTATAATCATTATAAAGCTGGGCTAGGATAGCTTACAACCTCCAAAACACAGCCAAAAATAAAATCTGAATCTGAAGCTTCGCCTATGAGATAGATGACCCTGGTAATCCCAACCAGTTTGTATGAATCACTATTATTTTAACATTTTCTCCAAATCTGGAAATGTTGTCATTCAAAATATACCCTTGCTAGAGAGGCATTTGTCAGTGATAGCATGTGATCAAATTAATCCTCTGGTTGCTAAAAATCAGACAAGATGTGAAGTCAGCTCCTGGCTGGATATCAGGCAGCAAGGAGAGAACAGGATTGGTAGCTGTCCCTGCAAAAAGTGTTTGAAAGCTCAGTATGATGGAGCTATAGGGGTGTTATGAAATGATATAGCGTTTATCATCCAGGAAAAAGGGGATGAAGGCAAACAGAGCCCTGTTCCTTCATTTTTACTAAGCTATTCCCCCATTTTCACTTGGCTGGAAACTATAGCCAAATCCCTGGCTTCAGGGATCATTTTCATGAGCAAAGAACAGGTGGCCAGTCTATTGTACGCATTCATAAAAGTGAAAGTGAAGCTAGTGTGTTCAAAGGGCATGAAACAAGATTCCATACTGTTAAAGTTACCACTTTCCCTTTTATTTCTCTAAAATCCACTTCTTATACATTTGATCTGTATTTCCTGATAAGAGAAATGGCACAAATAGCAAACACAGGAAGTGTTGTTTCTTTTCTTTTTTAAATTATCTGTCCTCTATAAATTTTCTGTGGGAATGCTATCATGTTAGATGGATCCATGCTGCCTCCTCTGAAGGGATTAGAGATTCATTTTAAGGACTAGGTGAGAACAAAATTCCTGACCCAGCTGCTGTTCTTAACCAAGCTCCTAGGATAGGATAGGGCCAAGTTCCTGAGGAACCTCATTTAGCTGAATAGCTAAATCTTCTACCTTCAGAAATTTATTTTGGGGGGTGGTAGTGACCTAACTGTTCTTTTCTCCTCAGAGAATTTTTACTTCTATTTTCTATTCTCGTTTTTCTGGAACATAACAGATTTTTGATAAAATTGTGCAAGTGAAGATGGAGGGATCCATTAACATCTCAGTCATGCAAACAACTTCAGATACAAGGGCTGTTACTATCAATTTTAAACTGTCCTCTTGATTACTCTAAACTGACCCCAAAATTTCCATCCGGCTGTTTCTCTTATAAGGTTTCTTTTCTGGTTCTACCATCTCTCCCATGTTCTCTTTAGTAGCAGAACAAGCTTTTCCACTCTCTCTCAAATAGGAATTTGTAACTCCTGTTGATTCACATGCACTCATTCAAGAAGTTTTTCCAAATAAAGGAAGTTATGTCTCTATGAAGATTCTCCTATTTGGGGACATTTACTCTTATTCCAATTTTTCAATTTTATAAATAAGACTGAGAAAAAAAATCCTCATATATAAATGTCAGCCTGTCTTTATGCATTTCCCAATAATTTAAATTCATGAACATAGAATTAATGGATCCAAGTGTATGAATAGGTTTCAAAATTCTACTTAATTGCTTTCTAGAACAGTTTATATCTTCAAAAGAAATGTTTGATATTTGATATACCAACCTAAAGCCATAACATACCTAGAAAATACAGTTAAATAGGATGTGCAAAGATTCTCCACACATTAAAAAAACTAAGAAAATTAACTGAGAAAAAGATCAATAGACATAATACCATAAAACTATAAAGTTCTTCAAAAATATTAACCGTTGAGAAATGAGAGCTGGGGAAGGAAACTTCTTTGCTTTTAGTTAAAGATTTAGCCTCAGATCTTGCTAATTCTTAGCCCCGTTTTAACTGTTTTCTAGCCTTTTCCACCTGAGAAGTTTTTCAGAGCTAGACAATATTAGAAGATTGTACATGTATGTGTGGATTCAAGATAAAGTGACACTTGCAATAAAGCCACATGAACCTGCTTTTGTGTCAGCCTTGCTCCATGCAAGGCTTCACTTGAGCCTTTCTCTTGCCCTCTTTTCCATCTATAAGTAGGTAAGTATCAGCCATTCTCATGCATGCATGTAACATTGATCAAAGTGTGCATGAATCCTCAGAAGCAAATCTTAGAGGGAAAGGAATGGTGAGTGGGGAAATTTGGGAGGTTGAAGCCAACCTTGGTATCCAAACAGTAATAAACTTATTTAAAGACAACTTGAGAGAAATACTTGGGAATTAACATGACATATGTAAACAGCATGTAAAGAACTTAGACATAATAAAAAGTCATAATCATTCCAATTTAATAGCTTTAGCTATTTTAGAGATAAATTAAAAATAGCCAATCCAGGGGTGCCTGGGTGGCTCAGTGGGTTAAAACCTCTGCCTTCAGCTCAGGTCATGGTCTCAGGGTCCTGGGATCTAGCCACATCAGGATCTCTGCTCAGCAGGGAGCCTGCTTCCTCCTCTCTCTCTGCCTGCCTCTCTGCCTACTTGTGATCTCTATCTGTAAGATAAATAAATAAAATATTTTTAAAAAATAGCCAATTCACATGGGACAGTCCCTACTTTTACACTGAAATAGAATTAAGTAAAATTTTTAAATTGGAAGTTGAGAGCAACTGCACTGAACAGAATAATCTTGAACTTAGGGAATTAATATATCAGTGACAAATACAATAAAGAGGAAATTTGTGGGTTTTTCCCTTAGTTTTATAGGCACCATATAAGCTTTGTAAATTCTGGTGTCTCATCAGGAATAGAACTTTCCACCAAGCTAGTTGTGCATTTGGAGAATGGGATTCATGTTATAAGCATTATGTGTGTACAGTGCAGTATATATAAAGTCATAATCTTTTACAATTAGGATATTAAGCCTCAAAAAATATTATCAATCTAACAAAGTCTGGCAAAAAGTCAGATTCCAACAGTCTAGGTTAATCATCTCCTGTTGGAGAAAAGATTTCTGTCATAGAATTAAAATAATTTTTATGACATAACAGTAACCATATTCCAGATATCACATAATGACTAAAGGAGAAGAAATATATTAAACCAACAATAATATCCCTTATAGGGATATTTATTTTCACAGGATATAAATAATGCCTGCACCAGCATATTGTAATAATAACAACAATAAAGATAGATGCATGTAAAGATATAAGTAATCCACTATGTTTATTGGCAGATTTCTAATTTTTTAACTAGTAATTTAAAATCCAATTTGTAAAGAGATCTATAATTACTTAAATTAATCGATTTTTTTTGAGAGTACACCTTTGTATTGGAGGGAGGATAGGAACCATAAAATGTTAGATTTGAAAATAAGAATATTATTGTAATTTAGGAACTAAACTGATAGTTTTAAGAGCTTTTGACATTCTAAATGTACAAATCTAAATGTCAACAGCTAATCACAGATAATCTGCTATTGATTTTTCCTTGTTTAAAAATACCAAGTTCTGGCAGCAATTTCTATGTATTTTTATAGGCACATTTTTCAAATATAAAATGCAGGATTGATCAGACCACAATTTACCTAATTTCTCAAAACAGGTATTAGGGAATACCACCAACTTCCAAGTTTTGAAACACTAATAAAAATATTTAACAGACTTAAGAAAGAGAATTATAATAAAACAAGAAATTAACATAGTAGGAAATAGCAAGAAACTATAGAAAGATTTTAATCTTTAAATTAAATATAATGTAAACAATATGGGTATTGCCAATTGTACCTTCATCTAAAGGTAAAATATTCAGTAGAAAAAAACACATACAATCCTCTAAAAGTTAGATTTTGTGGGTTTTTTTGGTAAAAGCAGCTACCATCATTAGATATATTTCTTAAAGAACCTGATAAGACTTTGAAAGAAAAAGCCAAGTTGTACCACTTATTTGAAAGTTTTATGTTCAATGTAAGACATTACTTACTTGGATATTTACTTTGCATTTGTATGCAGAATAAATTTTAAACTTTAAGTGCAGAGGAACTATTCTATGTAACTTTAAAATTGAGGTCTCTGAAGGAGTTATTCATTTTAATTCTCTTATTAGTTTCATATATTCATGATGATGAATCCTGATAAACGTGAGGCTCATTTTCATTTCCCATGAGTAACTCAAGCTTATTTGTTTGTAAAGTTTTATGTTATTTCTCTTCATTTCATCTTTGAATAATATACTGTTGATATTTAACCATCAGGTATATCTCTTCCATTCCACAACACTGCCCTAAAGGTCAGGAGTAGATCTTACTTACCTCATTTCTAGCAGTCACACAAAGTAATGGACAATATATTAAATGAATATTTATTCTCACTGTCTCCATATATTAATGCATAGAACAGTACTTTTATCTTTTCTTCTCTGTAAACAACGGTTCATAGATGTGAAGTTATCTATGCAACAATTAATCCATATTACTTTGATATATAAATTAACATTTTAATTATTCACTGACACAGAAATAACCTAATTAGTTAAACCTTAGGCTCTCAGAGCTTCCTGGCAATGGCTTGCCTTTGTATTTCCTGTGCCCGGCACAGTGGAAAATAGATAGCAAGTATCAATATATTTCATTTAAAAATTGGATGAAGGTACACTTACTATTGGGGTAGTTTGAGAATGCTAGAAAAAAATTTATAAACAAACCATGAAGATTAAGAAATGAAGTGTTTATATCTACGTAATAAAAATAAAAATGAATAAAAAGCCCAAAGGTAACTATAGCTATATTGCAATGAAAAAGTATTTGAGCACTTTATTATAGAAACAAGCTTACAATTTTAATTGACTTTAAGGCTTGGTTACATTTTTAGGAAAAAAAACTTCATTTAGTTTTAATAAGCATACTAAATCTTTCAAAATCTAACCTTTAAAATAAATTCTTAAATTTTAATTCTGCTTTACTAGGTAAGAGGGCTCTTAAAAATGCATACACAGATTTTTGATAATAAACTAGAGAATATTATAAAGATTCTTACATATTTAATTTTTATTAAACAAAGAACCAAACTGATATCTTTAATAACCTGGGTGAACTACAGTTTTTCTAAACTATAAAATGAAGTTATTATACTATACAATGTAAGACAGTAAAAGTTATTTTACCTACCATAAGTATATTTTTGCTCTAATATAGTGTAATAAATATAACAGTAAAGTTGAAGCATGTTAATTTTTACTTATTTTGAACTACAGTAAGCAATATATTATACAAACAGTATGTACTTCTGAAATTTGGGGTTTTTTTCCCAGATAAAATTGAGACCTCTCTCTGACTGCTCCCTCCCTCAATTATGCATATAAAACAGCCAAGCTAAGAGTTAATGTTCTAGTATCCTAAAATTGTCCTATTACACTCTTAGTTTTTTGTTGAGATATACTAATTGTAAACAAGGACACCAATGTATAGATTTTATTTAATTTTGGAAACTGACAAAACTCTTACGATTTTGTAAAATGTTATCTACTAGTTTGCTCAGCTATTTCCTATTACAGTTAATATGATTAATTATATTCATATTATATTCACTTGCATTCACAAAATAAACATTATCTAAGTATTCTTTCAATCCAGAGGGAGTGTGGAAGAAAATTTGCAGTTTGGGGTTTACGTTTTAGCTAAGATTCTCATCAATGGACACTTCCATACTTGCAGAAATTAAGGAATCTAAGTCAGAATTTTATCCAAGATATCTAATGAGACACCCCTTTGCCAAACGGGTTCAGTTTTTAAGTAGTACCATAATTCAGCTCTCTCTTCTATCTCTATTTTTCTTTCATTTTGGTATCTGTATAATCACTTAGCTACTGTGTCATATTTAAAAGTAAATTTCAGTCATTTAAACTATCAATTTTTTATCAAATTTCAGTTATCTAAACTATCAATTGGTCTTTGCACATTTTAATTCTCTATAAACTTCTTTTCTATTATCTTCAGTTATATTAAAGTATTATCTGTCAGCAACACAAGGAAGAAATTTCTCCCTTTTAAAGTAAAAATTAAAATATATTAAGGTATAATTCAACTCAAATTTAGGTACAATCATTTATTAGTTCTTGATAATTCTATCTGGAATACATAAATGTATTTCTTAGTACACAAAATATTTATCTTTATTAACTTGCTTAATTATACCTATTAATAAACATCATAGGTAGGAAAATTTCGATTTGTTGATTTTTTTTAATTGTGGGCAAATGTTTTCCTTATTTTAGATATTGCCCTTTATGTATTATCTAATAATGTGTTTCTCATTGCAATACTCATGTACTACAAAATATAAGTTATCATAATACAGTATAACCAACCTGAAAGAATATATAATTATCCTACCATTATTTTTAATTTAATATAATAAATGAATAAGTTATGTATATATTTACATATATGCCTACGTTTTATCAGCTCCAGATATTCACAAAGATTCCTAACATTATAAGACAAAAATAACATTAATTATTTCTACCTCCTGAACATCCAGTAAAGGAGTATATTTCCTATGATCAGAAAGTAAGAATGACTTTTACACCAGAAGTTATGAAATGAAATAAGAGGAAAAGTAATGAATTCTCATTTATATCCAAGTACAGGTCATTAAGCAGGCCAAAAGCTAGAGGAGTAATCAGTATCCCAGAAAAGCAGCTGAATATATTTTTCAGAACATGGACTGAAAATATACACTTTAACCTCAATTCTTACTACAAAGGCCAATTAAAAGGTATGCTTGCTGCTATTTCATCCTGGAAACTTGCATTTTCAACATAAATTACAGTTTTTAATAATTAATCCACCTTAAATAAACACATCAAAATATGGCAGTCTAATATCCTTTGAACAAAATCTCACTCCACATGTCAGTCCATGGAAAGCCATTACATATGTGAAATATATTTTGTACCATGAATATATTTTTAAGATGCACATTTGTTTTATCTTCAAATAATTAAATATATACCCATCATAAAACACTGGAAAATTCTTGTGAATCAACTTCACAAGTAAAATGCATAAAAGTTTGGTGGCATTTCTTTTCCCTCTTTCCTTTCTCCCTAATAATCTCATTTATTGTAAAATCATTCATCCTATAAAAATTATCAAGTAACTAAAGATGATTCAACATCAACAGAGCAGACTGATTTCCTAAAGAACAGAGACTACATGATAATCATTGTAGCCTCAGAACCCAACATAATTCCTGAGATGTTTAATATACGATTGTTGAGTGACTTAACTTTGAAATAAAATGTAATAGTAGATATTACTTTGAAGTAAGTGGTACAAAAATGTTCTATATTATGAGGTCTTATCATCAGTACTGCTATATATTATCACATAAAAATGTGTTTTTAGAGCATTTCTAATTGACTTCGTATCTAGTTTTAAGGAAACAAATTTTTCTTGCCAGATCTGTAAAGAGACTGGAAACTTGTCATTGAGTCATACCTTCTGGGAGGGAAATTTCTCCTTGAACCCTTACATATGGTAAGCACGCTACCTATCAAATAATAGACCTTCAATAAATACCTGTTTAAAGAGTGTATGTTTCCATTTGGTTTTAGAATATCTACTATCAAAAACTGAAGTTGTATATCCCACAAGAAGTCAAATGTTTATTGAATGAAAATAACTATAAAAATAGCATTTTTCAGAACATTCTAAGCACTAAAGTAAAATGTGAGATTTACCATTTTGAATGTATATTTAAGAATATTTGGAAATGTTTAAATGAAGCCTCTCTAGAGTATGAGTTTTCCAAATATACCTTAAGTATGTATGACTTTAAGTTAGGACTATTTATGTTTCTCTATATTTAATAATGGCACTCATATAATATTATCAAAAGACAATTCAAAGTAATGGATAACTAGTCAGGGAAATCTTTTAAATGACATGCAATTTACTATTGTTTAGTGGAAAACCTGTTTCTTCCTTCACCCCTCCCAAGAATATCATATAACCTAAAATCTCATTTACTGTGTCTCTTAGAAACTTTCTGAACATTGGTTTCCCTTCATTTTAACAAAATGCAGAGAAAAAAAAAAGACTAATGAAAAATATCTGAAACACACCTATTTTATATCTAGTATCACTTAGATTTTTTTGTTTTCAATACCAATAATCTGATCCTAACAGAAATAAAACTGGTGCATAAGCCAGACTTCTAAATATTGCTCTTTTTAGCTAAAAACTAGATTCTGTTGTGATTACTATACTGCTTTGTGAAAGTATACCCATTCACTTGTGCCATTATCCTCTCTGACAAAAAATAGCTATATATGGAAAATTATGTTAGAAATTCATTAACAAATGGCATTTGATCCAATATGAATGCATGTTATGTATAACCACTTGAAATAGCAAAACTGTACTATTAAATTACATTTCAAACCACAGTTCGAGCTGAATAAAATAGAAAATGGGTATTTCACCCCATCCCTCATATCTCATGTCAATTATCAGTACTTATACATAGCAAGGTAATTTTTTATGGGAAGTAATGAAAAATTTGTTTGGACCCCATGGGGGAAACATGATATAAATGTTGAATATCTACATTTACTTCTCTGTAAAGATAAGATGGTTCCATAAATTCTACTCCCCAAATGTACCTCAAATCCATCTTTTCTTCTCCATCTCTGTTACCGCCACACTAGATCAGGCCCCTACAACCACTCTCTTGAACAAACTGCGGCAGAATCCTAATTCTACTCTTGCCATCTGCCAATTATCTCTTTGCTCACTAGCTATAATGCTCTTAAAGTGAAAATTTGTTGAACTCTCTCAACAGTTTCCCATTTTACCTAGAATAATATTAAAACACTACTTCTTACCATGACTCCTTTTCTTCTCTATAGGATCTAGTTCCTAACCATCTTTCAAAACTTACACTGTGCTACTCTGTTCCGTGTTCAGCAAGCTCCAGTCACACTGAACACACATTTCTTCAAAAGTGTCAAGCTCATTTCCCTTCAAGATCACTGCCCGGGCATTTTCCCATACCTAGAATGCAATTCTCTCTACTCTATGATTAGTTTTCTCCTCCCTAGAATGTGGCTCAAATGTCACTTCCCACTTTAATGAAATTACAAATTGATCAAAATGCTACAGACCCAGTATCTCAAATATGTTGTACACATTAAATATGCATTATTTTAAAAATATTTTTAAATTATTTTTAAAAAAAAGAACATGATAGATGTAGAAAAAATTTACTCTGTATGTATAAGTTTAGTTTGATTATAATTGACTATACTTTGGGCAAAGTCAACCCATTTTGATTACTTAACTATATGTATTGATCTCCACGGTATTTATACTCCCCAAAAAGTGTTGAGTCAAAGACAAGGAAGAAACTTCTATTACTGCTGGAGTCTGGCTGATGTACAGTATAAAATACTATCTATTCTTTCACCATTTTGGACAAAAGGCAGTATGTAGTCAGAAGTACTCAGGTGTGTGAAAAAAAAAGACTGAAACACAGTGCCTGCAATGGGGAAAAAAGATTGGGAGAAGGAAATACAAGAAATCTGTAATGCCTTTTGAGCTAGTTTATACTGGCAATGATGAGAGAAGAAAGAGAAGGATTTCTACTCTAGTATTTTTCTTAACATTTAATTTTGTAACAGAAAAGTAATGCAAATCCATACAGAAAAGTTTGAAAATATAAAAAAATGTAAAAATGTAAACATTAGTTTGGTCTTATACCTTAGATACTATTTTTCCTCTTAAGAAAATCCAAATAGAACCACTTTATTCATGGTACTTCTGGTTTGAAGAAGAGATTCTTAAAGAACACTCTATAATTTTTACACATGAAAATGTTTTTAGATATGGTCTTATACCAAACCCAGAGCAAACAATACTTATATGATCAATACATATCAAAGATTTTATCTTTCTACTTTGAATATTAATCATAGTGAATAATTATACAATGATTTATTCTATTTGTAAATATACGATAAATTTACATTGTAGGTTGTTTTTGTACTTAGAGTTAATTAGGAAGGCATGTGATTACAATCTTCTGTACCTTTAAAACTATGAATAGTTTATCCCTAATAATTTAATCTTGGTGAAAGTTCTTTTAAAAATATACTTTTTAAATCATCTAGTTTCTCTCATTTAACAAAATTTTTAATATTTTCAGTAACGTTGACTCAAACTTTCTGAAAAATTTTTGATTCATCCCTTTCTATAAAGATAAGAACAATATTTAGTTTTACAGTTCGTGAACAATACTTATGGAAGTTCAACTAATTTAAGGCTATAAATTTCATTAAGCAGATATTTTTCTGCTCAGGTATGCTCACCTGTATTTACAAACAAATCAGGAGATTTTACATTCAATTCATTCAATTTAATGAATTCAATGAAACTAACAAATCAGACTATTGTTTTGCTTGTTTATCTAATTTGTCCTGAGTTCCCTGGAAAAAAAAAAAAAAAAAGATCTACTCACACAATGTTGGTAGTAAAATGAGTTCACTAGACCCTTGCATGCAAACCATATTTTGCTTGAATGAATTATTTTAATAACTGATTATTTTTGGAAACATAACCTGAATAAATAAATGAACTATTTTTGGTATACAGTACTATTTGCTAAAGCAGAGTAATCTTTGAATAAATGGACCCCTGGTGGCTGGCTATAAACCACTGTAATTGATAAACTTGGTTACTTACATATGAAACAAGATAATGCTTTATATTTACCTAAATTTCCAGAACAGAAATAAAAGCTTATGTAGAGAGAAAGTAGAATCTGTTATTTTTAAATAAAAATTGGCAACACCTAATAAATATTGTGGTTTTAAATAGAGGGAAAATTAATGGAATAAGAGAAATTTGAAAACAAATCATGTTTTCACTTACTTGATCAGATGAAGTGATCTAGGAAGCAACTCTACTTTCTGATCGATTCAAGGAGGTTTAGGTAATAGGAAGAGAGAGTCAAATTGATTTATTTTCTTTATAATGCAGAGCTTCAGAGACAGTTAAAGGGCAAGAGATGCTTCCTATAGTCAACTTACTCTCAGTACCTTGTTAAGCACCATGTTAGGTAGTTCACCTTTTTGTCATTTTCATTTTACCCTGCCTAAGTATGGAAAAATAGGAGAGGGGAAGAAGGTGAATCTATTCACTTCAGCCATGATAGATTTTTATATAAGTTGTAAAAACAGATAAGTAACATTAAAAAACTTACTTTGTGAATATCCTTAATCAGAAAACAAATTATATAAAAATGAAATTTTTCCCTCTAACAAATTTTAAAAATAAAACATAAATTCCATTAACTCTTAGGAAAAGTTACTGGGAAAACAAATGCTATCTCCTTAAAATTAAATAATAATCATATTACTAATATTTACTATCATGTGTATAACAAATCTAATTTACATTTTTATTATTTTTATATTGTATACACATTGTAATGGCCTGTTTTCAATGTTTAAAAACTAATATGTTTTAATTCATGTTATTTATGAAACTGCAAGTTAAAAAAATCTCCAGAATGCTAATAATAATGTTCTGAAGCTTGACATTTTATTAACCATTCATATGATTTCAGTATTCAAAAGCTATTTCAAAATAACATAAGGCTATGAGTTTAGACTGTAAAAAGCATTTTATAAGCTATCATTTGTGTATGATAAAAATACCTGAGCATAGTTTCTCTATAATCTTGTATTGAAGAACTCCTAAATTTTACCCAACTTAGACTTTAGGTACAATATTAGTCAACTATAATCTTATGCATAGCCCGTGTTTCTATTGTAACAGTGAAAATTCAGAGCTTTAGTAGTCTATCTTTAATGATCCTACTTAATGGATGGTTAAACTGAGTATTATTCATTCACAGTCACTGTTTAAGCTAATTGATGAAAACATATAAATTATATATATGGTAAATATTTTAGGTAAGATGTCTTTAAAAACTATGGGAAAGTCACTACAATAAACAAATAAAAATTATTTCAAAAGGATAACAAATAACTTCTCCATGCCGTTAAATTTAATATGAATATGTGAAAGGCTATACTTTAACACTTGACACATTTTGGTAGAATGGCACTTTAGTTGTTCGGAGATTCTTATATGTGTTTTATTTGTGTTAGTTTCCCTAGGGCCTAGGATGGTAACTGGTATATCACAGACACTTAATGAGAAACTAAATGCTGATTTAGAGAAATTATTGCATGGGAATAACTGTTAAAGATTTCTGGTAAATGACTTTCTAGTGAGGCTACTAAAGAGATGTATATTAACATACTAAATACTAACATACAGTACAATATAAATGTCTGACTTTCTGATTATTAAAAATTGTTTTTCTCTCCCTACAAAAAAAGTTCAAGTAAATAATTTTATGTTATTTTTTACAATGTTCTATTTTCACAGAGATATATTAAGTAACTACCCCTCCAATATGTAATGCCAATGGAAACATATGAGGAATATGTGTGTGGAGGTATACATGGAAACAAATGAAGAATGTGTGTGTGGAGGTACACCACCACAAACAAGTATGGCACTATAGGTGGCACTTATTTTCTTTATCTTCAAAGGCATGACAGTTATGTATGATTTCCACATTTACATAGGCATTTGTGATCGCAATCTAGCAGGTAAAAAAAAAAAATAGGAAATAGGAAAACATGTCAAAAGTACCAGCCATATAAATAACAACTGATACTTATTCTGCATGATTATCTTTCCAAGTAAAATAAAATAGTCTTATGTTGACAACAAAAAAGGCTGTGTTGTTTTACTTGCCTTCTCGTTTAACCTTCTCATCCTCCCAAAGCAAGTGCACACTTTCATGTCATCTGACCTCCATTTTTATATCTGCAAGTTACTTCAAGTCCTTATATGTTAATTGGTAACTATAACTTAAGTTTTATATTTGAGGTCTTTAGAAAAGTGTGACATAACAGGTGACATATTGATGGTCATCACAGCGCCAACGAAAGCATCCAGCCAGGTACATGCTGGAAAACTTTTATGGTGGTTCGCAGCTTGCTTCAAGGGATTTAGATTATGCAGGTGATATTTGTATAGATCCTTGAATATTCATAGCAGAAACTCACTGAGATACGTCTCATAAAGATTGTTGAACAGAAGAAAATAAAATCTTCAAAATTCCCAGTGTTTTCTATTTGGTAAACCTGACTTTCACTTTTCACATACTATTCAGTTTCACCTTGCACTTTACCTACTGAAACAAAGTCTTCTCCCAAAAAAAATCTGCCAGTGACTTGACTTTAAGAATAGGATATTCACAACTTGGAAATTCACACTTAACGTTTGTCTCCCCGCGCCCCACCCCCACCCCTGCCATCTCAAGAAGAAACCACAAAAATAAATCTGGGCATCTGGTCCAGGAATAATTTCGAACAAGTCTACATTCGGTCTGGATGGGGTAAGGGGGCTGCGGCTGGGCGAGGGCAGCACAGCTACCACACGCAAAACAGTGGTATCTGGTTCTAGAGTACAGCGGGAGCTATCTGCTTTCATGAAGGCAAGTGAGAAGCTGCATGTTACCGTGCTGTGAGCAACCGCGAAGGGCCCTAAGTCCATTAAACCTGTGCCACGGAGCCTGACCTCCTGTGGACACAGCACTGCCGGGAGAGATCCCGCGGCCGCCAGCGGTGGGACCCAACTGCTGCTGATGCCCACACATCCGTTTAAAGACATTTGGGAGCAAAAGGGACAACAACTCCTGAGGTCGCCGGTTCCGGCGCTCTGGTGAGCGGACATCCTTCTACCTCTCCTGTGGTGAGCCCAGAGAAGCCTACCCCGGGACGAAGTTACCTGCAGGAAGCTACCAATGCACCGGTCCTCATAGCACCCGCTTCC
The DNA here is from genome assembly GCA_003697995.1 of Taxidea taxus jeffersonii. Lineage (NCBI taxonomy): Eukaryota > Metazoa > Chordata > Mammalia > Carnivora > Mustelidae > Taxidea > Taxidea taxus. The sequence continues at coordinate 39,443 of RCUC01133943.1, read as the reverse complement.
TCCTGCCTCCCCCCCTCCCTTCTCCTCCCTGCCCCTTACCTTGGTTGTTGGAGACGTGACTGCAGTCGCCTGGCCAAGCTGTCAGCAGAGGCAAGAAGAACCCAAATTGCAAAAGAAATTCCCGGACTTCACAGCCCCCCATGACTCTCCCCAGCTCTCTTCTCCCACTTAAAGAGAAGTGACAGCACCGAGGCCAGGTGTTTTGCGTACGGTAGGGGTCCGGGTCCACGTCTTCTTCCTCCTCCTCTTCCTCCTCCACCCGGCCCGCAGGAGGTGTCCCGGGGCGCCCCCCGCGCGAGGTCCCGGGGGCAGGGCACGAAGGTCCAGGCTGCCCAGGTGCAGGCGCAGCTGCTTCGGAGGAGGACGCTGCCTGCGGCGCCAGGGAGTTCCTGGCGGCTGTAAGCGAGCGGAATTGCATCCACCACCGTGTCCCGCTCGCGCGAGGACTATTCACTTGGGCCCGGGAGAGCGCGCGCGCAGGAGCGAGCTCGGGCTGTGGTTTGGGGGAGGGGAGCGAGGTGGCGGGGGAGGGCGCCTCACCGGGGGAATAAGGGGAGGGACGACCAGGTGCGGCGGGCTGTTCAGGCGGCCGGAGCGCCTCTCCGGACTGACGTGGGCACTTGCGGAGGCAAAAGACGGAGAGACAGAGCGGCCGTGAAGCGGCACGGGGATCGCGGGCACTCCTCGGGCCGGTGTGGCCAGAGCCGAGCAAACGAGGTGGCTCCGCGGGGCCGCGAGTAGTCCAAGCGAGCTAAGTACGAGCTGCGCCCCCAGCACCTCGCCTAGGTGGCGACGGCAGCGCTTGCACTACGGACACCTCCAACTCCACCGCGTGCGCGAAGAGCCTGGGCCTCGGCAGCCGCTTTCTAAGCATCTGGGAGGCCGGACTTAGTCCCCCAAGCACTTTGCTTCCCATTTCCCGGCAGCAGCGCGGAGCGCTTTAGGTCTAGTCAGCCCCTGACACCGCTTCCCCCTGACTTCATATTTCCGCCGCTGGAGGGGGTAAGTGCTGTGGGCAAGTGCTCCTGGTCTGGGGCGAGCCTGGAGGCGGCCGCCAACCTAACCTCTCCTCAGCTCGAATCGCCCAAACTTGCCCACTAAGGCGAGCGCCTCAACTTTGTGGCCGCCTTCGCGGCTTCGAGTCCTAGTAAACCAAAAAGAGAGAGCAAGCAGCTGAGGAGAGTCACATCAGGCTGGATACCGGCGGGTGCCAGGCGCCGCGGCTCACTGAGGTCTTCGCGTCGCGTGTGGAGGTGACTTCGCGGTGGAGGTCACGAGCGTTGTCGCAGTCGTGGGTGCTGCGATTCCCGGGGTCCGGAGGGCCCCTGGCGTGCCCCCGGCGTGGCGGGGTCGAACCATGCGCTGCGTACAGCCCGAGGGCTGAGAGGCGCGCGGCAGCATCCACCGCGTCGCCGAGTGCGCGGCGAGCGAACTGCTCTCCACGCAAGCCGCCCCCTCGCGGCACCTACTCCCTCCCAGCGCCCGGGTTGGTGGGAAGCAGCCGACTCACTGGCTACTTGGTGGGATCACGCGGCTCTCAGCGCAGGGCCGGGGCAACACGCAGTGCTAACAGAGAGAGGTCTCGCGTCCGTGACCCTCACGCCCTCGCCCGGCGGCCGAAGCCGGCGCAGAGGGCAGGGCCTGAACCGCCAGCTCTCTTGAGCTCCGCTAAGCCTTGCGCTCGGCCCTGCCGGCAGCCGCGGCTCGGATGCTGCCAGTTCGGCGCTAGAGGGGGTTAGTCGACAACAAAAGTGCCTCCACTGTTCGCAGGTAGAGGCGACTCCTCACACAAGGAAGGGAAAAGGAAGGAGGAATGCTCTCAGACTAAACTTAATGCTGGTTTTTTGGTTTGGTTTGGTTTTTAGGGCGGCGCCGAGCAACCCATATCGCTAGTGAGAGGTTCTGTAACAGTTTATTCGCTGTTATTGTTATTAGCGTCATCATTTTCTTTCAGTCACAGTCTAGTGAGGTTGAAAAGCCCACCTCAAAACTCAGGATATTTTGAAGAAATATTTATGACAATGGGGAAAGCCGAACCGAGAAGAGAAAGGAGCGGTATTATAAGGGGTAGAATGATATATTCAGGTGGGCAGAGGGCAATGGCACAGTGACAAGTGTTGGGGAAATGATAGCTCAAGTAGCAAAGGGTCGGCGCTCGACGCTTACAGAATTGTGGAAGAGAAAAGATCCTCCTTTTTGATGTGTTTGCTGTCGTGTTTGTGTCATACATGGTAGATGAAGTTCAGTTATTGGCTTAAAATCAACTGGAAGCAGAGAGACAAGGGCAGCGAAAAAGAGGTCCTATGTCTAATTCAGCTGCGTGGAAAGAAATGTGAAATGCAAGTGATTTGGGGAATGTAAGGAAGGTTTCTGATTGGTGACTGTACTTTCACTCTACTGACAAATTCAAACGCCGCCTCTGTTTAAAGGTGTCCACGCCAATTTGAATATATGCAAATCACTTATGAAAAGACAACCAAGTATGGAGTTTATATATTCATACTTAAAGGAGTAAAATTTGATTTTACTACTGATTTTACCTTACTGATGTTGACTGACCATATGGGTATTTGCAGACTCAGCTTATAATTTGCAAACTGTAAAATTAAAAGGCTGCTTTATAATGTAAGTTAAGTCTAAATAAATGTTCTTAGAAGTGTTAATGATTCATTATACTGATGACCAATCAATATTTTTTCTAACAATCTTTTTACTTACTGTCAAAGAATATATTTCCATGACCTTTCTAAAGTTAGATTTCAATTTTTAAACTGGATTTCTATATTTACCCCGACCTACAATTCACCTACAATACACAACTTTTGTTTGTTTAAATAAGTCATAATGAAGCATGATATATTATTTACCTGGTCAAGTAATTGATAGTCATATTCTGGTTTTGGTTTTTAAGAAAAAAATACAAGATTTTCATCAATATTAAAATAAAAATATGCTTTCCATATTTAGATATTGTCAATTGTGTTTCTAGAAGATAATGACCTCTTAAGTAAAAACTCACCTCAAAGAACGTGAATGAAAATATAATTATCATGACCTTTGACTATATTGAGATTCCAAAAGAATAACTGTAACTATTTGACCACTGTTATACATTGTATGTATATATAAATATATATACACACAGGTGTATAGGGATATTCATTCTCAAATATTTGTTGAGCTCTCTTATGTGCTCAGTTCTCTTCACTTAGAGACGCACTGAAAATATAAGTAAAAGTAATTTTTTAAAAGCTAAGTTTTTATTTAAAATATAGTCATGGTTATCTTATGTGAGGTAGAAGCAATTTCACTTAACAGAAATGTACTTGCTTTTTTATTTTCTAGCAGTGTTGATATATTTGCTGACATGTGACAGTTTCAAAATTATAAGCCACTCAATGAACCAGATGCAATATTCATGTAGATTTATCTGCACTTGTCTGTTTGAATCATACCCATATTCAGAAAAGCATTCATGTCTCATTTTTCAGTACTATATTCAGAATTCTTTTGTATTCTTTCAGACTGCTATTCTTCATGATATATGGTACATACACCAGGTCTGGATTCAGGTAAGAATGATTAAATTTTCATTAAATAAGGAAAATATGAGGTAAAAGGGATTAAGGGGTACAAACTTCCACTTATAAAATAAATAAATCACAGGGATGAAAACTACAGCATAGGTAATATAGTCAATAATATTGTAATAACGTTGTATAGTGATGGATGGTAACTACACTCATCATGGTGAGCACTTCGTAACATAAAATGTCGACTCACTTTGTTGTGCACTTAAAACTAATATGGTATTGTATATCAACCACTGTTCATTTAAATATGTATATATATATAAAACGCTGAAACTAGTTTAAGCTTCCATTTATAGTAGAAATAATGGTATTCACAAATACTATTTGCTTTTTAAAATGATGAATGAAAAGACTCAACCTGCAATGAATCCCTTTGAGGAAAAAAAAGGATTATAATGTTTAATACTCAGCATGTGTCAAGGCTTGAGAAGGTCTTAAGTATTTTATTCTGGTAGAAGAGTAAATTAATCCATTTATATCTGTAATTTGCATTTTCTAAGGTCAGAGTGGAAGCAACATAAATAAAAAGTGTTGATTCTCAGGTATGTCAAAACATCGGGTCTTAAAATATTAGTTTAGTACCTTGAATAGCTATAATTGTCTAAGTCTTTTTTGTTAATATAAAATTTAGAGACATGCTGCAAGCTATTATTGCTGGCATGACATCAACTTTAAACTATAAATTCATTAAAAGCTTAAGTTTTATGTTTTACCATGTGGACCACTAAAATTAAAAAAAATCCACAAAGTCAAATATAGTTAATTTGAGGCACTTTGCTTCAAGAAAATATGTAATCAGAAGGAAAACACACTTCAGAAATTCTTCTTTGATATTAGAAGGTAGTTAATATTTTTCTGCAAGAAGACATGCAAAACAGTTGGTTTTTTACTTTATTGTTAGTATATCAAGTCTTATAATCTTCACAGAAAAAAGAACCAACTTGAGGCTAGATAAACATGACCGTTTATTCTGCTGTGATATTGCATTTTATCTTTGTGTTATATGACACTTTATAATAAAAGGAAACATATGTACAAATATGTACACATTACATACATATAGATCATATATGTACAAATACATACACATTATGTTGTATCCTATATATCATACACATCATGTACACATCATATATGTTATATATGTGTGTGTGTGTTTGTATGCATGTGTGAGTGTGTTTGTAATTCAATGAAAACCTCTCTCTAGCACTTTTGTAATTCAGCAACATTTACTAAATGAGATTTCCGTGTGTATCTTGCTAAGCATTATGGGGAAGGTACAGAGATTACTTGGATTTAGTTCCTAACCATCAGAAGTTTGTATTATATTGAAGTTACAGACATATGAATTTTTCCAATAAAATGCATTATGCTTTCCCATAGTGGAGTTTCAAATTATTATAGTTAAGTAAGAGGAAAGGAATCATGCCCTCACCCTTTAAGACATAGATCTTTACCATTACTACTTTTGCTTAAACTTTTGGTAAGGATTGGTTCATCCTCTGAAAACTAACTCAAGAACTTTTATTAGTGTCAAGTACAGTACTAAAGGTTATGCAGAATGGTCAAATGAGTCAACCAGATTAAACTTACTTGCCTTTTTAATAAGGTTTACTCAAGAGTCTGTGTGGCATCAAGTATCCACAAAAATTAATTTTACCTAAATTATGTACATAATTTTAAAAATTGTATAATTAATTTATTTCAGTTTTATTAGTAACACTTTAATTCAATGTCTCTTTCATGCCCAGTTGAATGAAAAACTTCATTTCTATTGAATAATAAAAAATATCATTAAAGAGCATATTCTAAATATCAAAAAGTAAAGTAAAACTACCTTTAAAAAACTTTCATATAGGGGTGCCTGGGTAGCTCAGTGGGTTAAGCCTCTGCCTTCGGCTCAGGTCATGATCTCAGGGTTCTGGGATTGAGCCTCGCATCAGGCTCTCTGTTCAGCGGAGAGTCTGCTTCCTCCTCTCTCTCTCTCTGCCTGCCTCTCTGCCTACTTGTGATCTCTGTCTGTCAAAAAAAACAAAAACAAAAGCAAAATCTTTATATATGGAAATATACCTATTTCCATATATAAAATTAAAATAAGATAATACCACGGGAATACTGATATTAACTTCTTTTTTAAAAAATTTTATTTATTTATTTGAAAGCAGAGATCTCAAGTAGGCAGAGAGGCAGGCAGAGAGAGAGGGAAGCAGACTCCCTGTGGAGCAGAGAGCCCAATGCGGGGCTCGATCCCAGGACCCTGGGATCATGACCTGAGCTGAAGGCAGAGGCTTTAACCCACTGAGCCACCCAGGCGCCCCCTGATATTAATTTTTATTCAGGTATTCGAGTTAGTCTATCAAAATAGACTTAGTCTACCAAGTCGTGTATTATACATGCATTAAGACAATTCATGCTCTTCTTCAGGAAATGACAAACCTAGGTTTTGCAATATAAATTCTTGGGTATGTCAAATAGTTAAATGTTAAATTTATTAATATTATCCATGTTAATAATAATTATCAGCTAAACATTTTAATTATCTTGATACAAATAATTTAAAACATGTTTTCTTCCTACAAATTAGAGGTAGATTAAAAGTGTCAGATGAAGTGATTAACACATCTCAAACTGGATTTTGTAAGTAAAGTTCTTTTTATAAAAACCAAAAGAGACTCTTAATGTCATAAAACAAACTGAGGGGGGTGAGGGGGGAGAGGGGTTGGGAGAGGGTGGTGGGGTTACATTATATGTTTAAATAAAAAAACTTAAATAAAAAAAAAAGACTTAAAAAAAAAGTGACCAAAAAAATAAATAAATAAATAAATAAATAAAATGAACAATTCAATGGTGAAAAAAATGTTTCTTATAATATTTCAGTTTAGTTTGAAGGTAGATGCCATGTTTGCATTTTTGAAATTCTGTATTTTTTAATGTATATTAAACTTAAAAAATATAATAACAATTCTTTTTTTTTTTTTAAGATTTTATTTATTTGACAGAGAGAGAGTTCGCAAGTAGGCAGAGAGGCAGGCAGGGGGTGGGGGGTGAGGGGAAGCAGGCTCCCTGATGAGCAGAGATTCCCTATATGGGGCTCGATCCCAGGACCCTGAGACCATGACCTGAGCCGAAAGCAGAGGCTTAACCCACTGAGCCACCCAGGCACCCCTATAATAACAATTCTTGAATGACATCTCATATTTCCAAGTGGCCTATAACAACCCAATGAAAACTTAACATGCCTAATATTTACCTTTTATGTCAGGGGTTCCTCATAATTTTAATCATAGTGTGTTTCTTACTATGGCTGTTAAAATGTTTACATGAAATATAAACATTTTTCAGTATCATCTTTTAATTATTATGTGGTTAAAAATTATATTTAACTCGTTTATACCATTTGACAATGTATGGTTCTTCATAGTTTTGCCTAACTTTGATCACATATACAACTTCCCCAAGAACCTCAAGAAGTTTTTAGAGCAGAAAAAATTTCTTTTACATCTCTACAAAAATAAAAATAAATAAATAAATAAATAAATATTTAAATACTAATTATATTTTAGTCAAATTTACCATCTTTAGTAATCCTTTAATAAAAGATAATTGAACTCTTACATATTTCTACTTAAAAAAGTACTACTTGCCATTTTTCTGTTTGTTAAAGGTCATTAAATACTTAAGTTGTTATAACCTTATAACTTACTTTGTGTGAATAATATATACTACATATCTGATGTGCCCATTCTGAGTTGCTTTGAAAATGGACTTGTGCTACTGAGGAACTAAATCCAGGTATAGAGCCAGATGAGACTTCTCTAGTATCCCACTGTTAAATTCTATTTATGGTTCATAGTATTAGAAGTATACTGATGTTCACAGTATTTGGAATTTGATTGTAATATCTTTGCTACTTTTAGAGGTAAAAATAAAATTTTATACATTAATGAAGAAAAGCAAATATAAACACTAGTTTGACTTTGATTATTATTAATATATAGTCAAAGAGTATTCTTGATTTATTTCTTCCTGATTTATTTTGCATCATAGTTTAAGATATACAAGAAATTGGAAGTATATTCATGCTTTTTTTGAGTATTTTTATCCAATAAAAATTAAGTTTCTTACTCATTAAGCATCTGTACAATTTCCAAATAAGATATTAAGATCATTTGTGATTATTCCAAAACAAATGCTATATTAATGCTGCCTAATAGAACTTAGTGCAATGTTAGAGATTGTATATATATACATATATATATAATCTGCGTTGTTCAATACAGTGGCCACTAGCCACATCCACACAGAGCTTTTAAGTGTTTGAATGTAGTCTAGTATGACTGAGGAAATGAATTTTTAGTTTTTCTTAACTTTAATAAATGTACAATTAAATATCCATGTGTAGCAGTGGCTACCACATTGGATAACATATTTTATATATATGAATGTAGATATACTTTTATTCTCTCTATAGAGAGAGAGAGTTTTGTTTTCAATACTTCCATGTTTATGATGGGGGAAATTAAGAAAGGGATTTGAAAACCAGGTAAACATTGCACACAGTACATTTTTTACAAGAACAGCCTATTCTTCATATAGAAATTCTGTCACAGAAAGTCATGTTTATCATGAGCAAAAATGTGACACACTTTGAACAATAACTCTGCTGGTACATGTGTTTAGACTGTCTTTAAAGCTAGCCTGACATGATGTCCTTTTTTTATATTACATTGAGTTGGTCAGAAGACATTAAAAACCATCACCTGATATAAATCCATGTTATTGAAAATTATTTCAATTCTGAATAGAATGACTTGCCCAGTGTGCCTAATCTTGGATGCTACAATTTTAAAAAATCTCTCAGAAGCTGCCATCAACCCTGCTATGCCTACTGTGACCATGACATGGCCAGGGTTTCACAAAATTACAGTGACTTAAGAGACTCAATAACAGTAGAGGAGGTTCCAAAACTAATAAACTTACCCAGAGATTTGTTAAAGAAGTAGCAAGATTTTTGCCTTGAGATGCTGTAACATGTTTGTCTTTGTGTTTGTTTGTTTTTCTCTTTAATTGTAGATTTGCATGTTAAAATATTGGTAGGATACCATTCTCATGTTAGTATATATTTTTTAAAATATGAGGATTCTAAGGAAAGCCTGAGGATCTGTTTACCACTGTTTCATTTATATCATATCCTATTTGTCACTTGATACTATCATTCTGTAACTTTAATTTGCCATAAGCACCGAAAAAAAGAGAGAGAGAAAAGAAAATCCAATAAAAATGTCATCTCCTAAAGAAATCTTGAAATATAATAAATTATTAATTTTTCTGTTACTTAGAAAGCAGTTACATAGTTTTTATTATGCACCAGATACTATCTGAGTACAAATAATAATTTCAGATAATAATTACAAATATTAATTATAAATAGGAATTCCATTAATTCTCTGAAGTTGTTGCTTTTGTTATCCTTATTTTATAGATTAGAAAGCTGAAGCACAGAACTTGCCCACAGTCACCTAGCCAGTAAGTGTTAAAGCAAGGATGTGAACCCAAGCAATATGGCTCTGAAAGCTATGACTCTCATTGCTATGCTCCCTCCCTTGTATCCTTGCATGTTGAACCAAATATACACAAGAATGCAAATATTTATGTCCATATATCTGTGTATCTTTCTATGTAAAATGTACCCAATTCTATAAAATTAAGCTCAGTACTTGGAGTATTTTCAGTGAATCTTCTTCCCAATATTTACTGTTCCCAAATGACCTCATTCTTCTTTCTCATGGCTCAATATTTATACTTGGTTACTTTTACAGGATAATTTTTTTTCTTGATTTTTTTTAATGACACCTGTCTCCCAATGCTACTAACTCATATTTGTTCAGCCATTATGTTTCGCACTCCATGAATGCATCTTTCTCTAGGTACTGAGTATTAAAGGGGTAAACAAGTGGACAAAAAAATTGGCTCACACAGAACTTACATTCTAGGGTTAGTATGTAAAAAGTGCTTATCATATGTCTCACACTGTTCTAAATACATTATACATGTTAGTCCATTAATATCCAGAGCCCTATGAGGTAGGTAATTTTACTGTACCCATTTTACAAATGATGAAGCTGAAACATACAGATTACAAGCTAAGAAGAGGCAAAGCAATAATTACTACATTTTAAAGCAATTGCAAATCCTGCAAGAACATCAACAGAGAGAAGAAATAGGAAGTTTGGGCAGTAATTCTGAAGCGAGTTAATAGCAGTTTGTCTTAGGATGGTGACTGAGAGGAAGAAGTGGTTGGATTTCCCGTATACTTTTTAATTTTTTTTTAATTTTTATAACCATATAATGTATTATAGGCCCAGGGGTAGAGGCCTGTGAATCACTAGGTTTACACAATTCACAACACTCACCATAGCACATACCCTCCCCAATGTCCATAACCCAACCATGTTCTCCTGACACCCCTCCCCCCAGCAACCCTCAATTTGTTTTGTGAGATTAAGAGTCTCTTATGCTTTGTCTCCCCCCCAATCCCATCTTGTTTCATTTCTTCTTTTCCTACCCCCCAAACCCCCCACGTTTGATCTCCACTTCCTCATATCAGGGAGATCATATGATAGTTGTCTTTCTCCTATTGGCTTATTTCGCTAAGCATAATACACTCTAGTTCCATCCACGTTGTTGCAAATGGCAGGATTTCATTTCTTTTGATGGCTGCATAGTATTCCATTGTATATATATACCACCTCTTCTTTATCCATTCATCTGTTGATGGGCATCTAGGTTCTTTCCATACTTTGGCTATTGTGAACATTGGGGCTATAAATATTTGGGTGCACATGCCCCTTCGGATCACTATGTTTGTATCTTTAGGGTAAATACCAAGTAGTGCAATTGCTGGGTCATAGGGTAGCTGTATTTTCAGCTTTTTGAGGTACCTCCAAGCTGTTTTCCAGAGTGGTTGCACCATCTTGCATTCCCACCAATAGTGTAGGAGGGTTCCCCTTTCTCCACATCCTCGCTAGCATCTGTCATTTCCTGACTTGTTCATTTTAGCCATTCTGACTGGTGCGAGGTGGTATCTCACTGTGGTTTTGATTTGTATTTCCCTGATGCCCAGTGATGTGGAGCACTTTTTCATGTGTCTGTTGGCCATCTGGATGTCTTCTTTGCAGAAATGTCTGTTCATGTCCTCTGCCCATTTCTTGATTGGATTATTTGTTCTTTGGGTGTTGAGTTTGCTAAGCTCTTTATAGATTTTGGATACTAGCCCTTTATCTGATATGTCATTTGCAAATATCTTCTCCCATTCTCTCAGTTGTCTTTTGGTTTTGTTGACTTGTTTCCTTTGCTGTGCAAAAGCTTTTGATCTTAATGAAGTCCCAATACTTCATTTCTGCCCTTGCTTCCCTTGCCTTTGGCGTTGTTCCTAGGAAGAAGTTGCTGAGGTCAAAGAGGTTGTTGCCTGTGTTCTCCTCAAGGATTTTGATGGATTCCTTTCTCACGTTGAGGTCCTTCATCCATTTTGAGTCTATTTTCGTGTGTGGTGTAAGGAAATGGTCCATTTTCATTTTTCTGCATGTGGCTGTCCAATTTTCCCAACACCATTTGTTGAAGAGGCTGTCTTTTTTCCATTGGACATTTTTTCCTGTTTTGTCGAAGATTAGTTGACCATAGAGTTGAGGGTCTATTTCTGGGCTTTCTATTCTGTTCCATTGATCTATGTGTCTGTTTTTGTGCCAGTACCATACTGTCTTGATGATGACAGCTTTGTAATAGAGCTTGAACTCCGAAATTGTGATGCCACCAACTTTGGTTTTCTTTTAAAGTATTCCTTTGGCTATTCGAGGTCTTTTCTGGTTCCATATAAATTTTAGCATAATTTGTCCCATATCCTTGAAAAAAATGGATGGGATTTTGATAGGGATTGCATTAAATGTGTAGATTGCTTTAGGTAGCATAGACATTTTCACAATATCTATTCTTCCAATCCAGGAGCATGGAACATTTTCCCATTTCTTTGTGTCTTCCTCAATTTCTTTCATGAGTACTTTATAGTTTTCTGAGTATAGATACTTTGCCTCTTTGGTTAGGTTTATTCCTAGGTGTTTTATTGTTTTGGGTGCAATTTTAAATGGGACTTCTTAATTCTCTTTCTTCTGTCTTGTTGTTGGTGTAAAGAAATGCAACTGATTTCTGTGCATTGATTTTGTATCCTGACACTTTACTGAATTCCTGTACAGGTTCTAGCAGTTTTGGAGTGGAGTCTTTTGGGTTTTCCACATATAACATCATATCATCTGCAAAGAGTGATAGTTTCACTTCTTCCTTGCCAATTTGGATGCCTTTAATTTCTTTTTGTTGTCTGATTGCTGAGGCTAGGACTTCTAGTACTATGTTGAATAGCAGTGGTGATAACGGACATCCCTGCTGTGTTCCTGACCTTAGCAGAAAAGCTCTCAGTTTTTCTCCATTGAGAATGATATTTGCGGTGGGTTTTTCATAGATGGCTTTGATAATATTGAGGTATGTGCCCTCTATCCTTACCCTTTGAAGAGTTTTGATCAGGAAGGGATGCTGTACTTTGTCAAATGCTTTTTCAGCATCTATTGAGAGTATCATATGATTCTTGTTCTTTTATTAATGTATTGTATCACATTGATTGATTTGCAGATGTTGAACCAACCTTGCAGCCCTGAAATAAATCCCACTTGGTCGTGGTGAATAATCCTTTTAATGTACGGTTGGATCCTATTGGCTAGTATTTTCATGAGAGTTTTTGCATCTGTGTTCATCAAGGATATTGGTCTGTAATTCTCTTTTTTGATGGGATCCTTGTCTGGTTTGGGGATCAAGGTGATGCTGGCCTCATCAAATGAGTTTGGACGTTTTCCTTCCATTTCTATTTTTTGGAACAGTTTCAGGAGAACAGGAATTAATTCTTCTTTAAATGTTTGGTAGAATTCCCCTGGGAAGCCATCTGTCCCTGGGCTTTTGTTTGTTTGGAGATTTTGGATGACTGTTTCAATCTCCTTACTGGTAATGATTCTGTTCAGGTTTTCTATTTCTTCCTGGTTCAGTTTTGGCAGTTGATATGTCTCTAGGAATGCACCCATTTCTTCCAGATTGTCAAATTGGTTGGCATAGAGTTGCTCATAATATGTTCTTATAATTGTTTGTATTTCTTTGGTGTTGGTTGTGATCTCTCCTCTTTCATTCATGATTTTATTTATTTGGGTCCTTTCTCTTTTCTTTTGGATAAGTCTGGCCAGGGGTTTATCAATCTTATTAATTCTTTCAAAGAACCAGCTCCTAGTTTCATTGATTTGTTCTATTGTTTTTTTTGGTTTCTATTTCATTGATTTCTGCTTTGATCTTTATTATTTCTCTTCTCCTGCTGGGTTTAGGCTTTCTTTGTTGTTCTTTCTTGAGCTCCTTTAGATGTAGGCTTAGGTTGTGTATTTGAGACCTTTCTTGTTTCTTGAGAAAGGCTTGTATTGCTATATATTTTTCTCTCAGGACTGGCTTTGCTGTATCCCACAGATTTTGAACCGTTGTGTTTTCATTATCATTTGTCTCCATGAATTTTTTCAATTCTTGTTTCATTTCCTGGTTGACCCATGCATTCTTTAGAAGGATGCTGTTGAGTCTCCATATATTTGGGTTTTTTCCAAATTTCCTCTTGTGATTGAGTTCTAGCTTCAGAGCATTGTGGTCTGAAAATATGCAGGGAATGATCCCAGTCTTTTCATACCAGTTGAGACCTGATTTATGACCCAGGATGTGATCTATTCTGGAGAGTGTTCCATGGGCACTAGAGAAGAATGTGTATTCTGTTGCTTTGGGATGGAATTTTCTGAATATATCTTTGATGTTCATCTGGTTCAGTGTGTCATTTAAGGTGTTTATTTCCTTGTTGATCTTTTGCTTGGATGATCTGTCCATTTCAGTAAGGGGAGTGTTAAAGTTCCTACTATTTTTGCATTATTGTCAATGTGTTTCTTTGATTTTGTTATTAATTGGTTTATATAGTTGGCTGCTCCCATGTTAGGGGCATAGATATTTAAAATTGTTAGATCTTCTTGTTGGACAGACCCTTTGAATATGATATAGTGTCCTTCCTCATCTCTTATTATAGTCTTTGGCTTAAAATCTAATTGATCTGATCTAAGGATTGCCACTCCAGCTTTCTTCTGATGTCCGTTAGCATGGTAAATTGTTTTCCACCACCTCACTTTAAATCTGGAGGTGTCTTTGGGTCTAAAATGAGTTTCTTGTAGGCAGCATATTGATGGGTTTTGTTTTTTTATCCATTCTGATACCCTGTGTCTTTTGATTGGGGTATTTAGCCCATTTACATTTAGGGGAACTATTGAGAGATATGAATTTAGTGCCATTATATTGCCTGTAAGGTGACTGCTACTGTATATTGTCTCTGTTCCTTTTTGATCTACTACTTTTTGGATCTCTCTTTGCTTAGAGGACCCATTTCAATATATCCTGTATAGCTGGCTTGGTGTTTGTAAATTTTTCAGTTTTGTGTTTTTTTTTTTGTTTTTTTGTTTTTTTTTTTTTTTTTGCCCTGGAAGCTTTTTATTTCTCCTTCTATTTTCAATGATAGCTTAGCTGGATATAGTAGTCTTTCTTTCTTTCTTTTTTTTCTGGATATATTATTCTTGGCTGCATGTTTTTCTTGTTTAGTGCTCTAAATATATCATGCCAGTTCTTTCTGGCCTACCAGGTCTCTGTGGATAAGTCCACTGCCAGTCTAATATTTTTACCATTGTATGTTACAGACTTCTTTTCACAGGCTGCTTTCAGGATTTTCTCTTTATCATTAAGACTTGTAAATTTTAGTATTAGGTGATGGGGTGTGGACCTATCCTTATTGATTTTGAGGGGAATTCTCTGCACCTCCTGGATTTTGATGCTTGTTCTCTTTGCCTAATATTAGGGAAATTCTCTCCAATAATTCTCTCCAATATACCTTCTGCTCCCCTCTCTCTTTCTTCTTCTTCTGGAATCAATTATCTCTCAAATTCTCCTCTTGTGGTCCAGTATTTGTTTGTCTCTCTTTTGCTCAGCTTCTTTATTCTCTGTCATTTGGTCCTCTATATCACTAATTCTTTCTTCTGCCTCATTTATCCTAGCAGAAAGAGCTGCCATTTTTTTTATTGCACCTCATTAATAGTTTTTTTTTTTTTTCTATTTCTACTTGGTTCAATTTTAGTTTTTTTATTTCTCCAGAAAGGGCTTTTATCTCTCCGGAGAGGGCTTCTCTAATATCTTCCATGTCTTTTTCAAGCCTGGCTAGAACCCTGAGAATTGTCATTCTGAACTCTAGATCTGACATATTACCAATGTCCATATTGATTAGGTCTCTAGCTTTTGGTACTGCCTCTTGTTCTCTTTTCTTTTCTTTTCTTCTTCTTCTTTTTTTTTTTTTTTTTTTTTTTTTTTTTTGTGGTGAGTTTTTCTACTTTGTCATTTTGTCCAGATAAGAATATATGAAGGAGCAAATAAAATACTAAAAGAGTGGCAAAGTCCCCAGGAAAATGTGCTTTAACCAAATCAGAAGTGACCCCAAATCGTGGGGTGGGGGGGAGAAAGGGGATAAAAAGAAGTTCGGGGGAAAAATTAAAAAAAAAAAACAAATAAAAAATATAAAAAAGAAAAAAATATACATATTAGACTGGTGACTAGAACAGGGCCACCGACTTAATTTTGGGAGTATTTTGGTCTCTTAGAAGAAACTACCTCCCAAAATATAAAGAATGAAAAACATATATAAGGGTAAACTCAATGAATGGATGGAATCTGCGTATAAAGATGAAAAAAAATTTTTTTAGAATCTAAAAAGGGAGTTGATAAAGTAAGTTGATTGGGAGAATAAAGAAAAAGAAAATGGAGAGAATTTTCTCAGGCTGGAGACTAGAACAAGCCCAGAGCTAGATTTAGGGTATATTTTGATCTATTAGAAGTTGTACCCCAAATTTTTAGAAGAAAATACCCTATGTGTGTACCAAAAACAAAGTTAGATACAATGAAGGATAAAATATGACTATAAGACTGATGGTTCAAAAAAGATTATTATTATTATTAATGAAAGGTATTGTTAAGATAAACTAGTTTAAAAACATTAAAAGAGGAAAAGGTAAAAGTTAAAAAAATTAGGAGAAGAAAAAAAATAAAATTAAAAAAAATTAATTAACTGCAAGACTAAAGAATCGTGGAGAGAAAGCCATGAATTCCATGCCTTGCTTTCTCCTCCTCTGGAATTCCGCTGTTCTCCTTGGTAAGTGAACTTGGTCTTGGCTGGATTTCTTGTTGATCTTCTGGGGGAGAGGCCTATTGTAGTGATTCTCAAGTGTGTTTGCCCGAGGCACAATTACACCGCCCTTATCAGGGACCAGGCTAAATAACCCGCTCAGGTTCACTTTTGGGAGCTTTTGTTCCCGAATGCTTTCTGTAGAGTTCTGGAGGACAAGAATGAAAATGGCGGCCTCCCAATCTCTGGCCCAGAGGAGCCAAGAGCTCGGGGCCCTGCTCCTCAGTGTGCCTTCAGAGAAAAGCGCTCAATCACTCCCGTCTCCCTGGCTTCTGGCCGTGCTTGGAGAAAAGTGCTCAATCACTCCTCTCTCTCTGCCCCTGGCCGTGCTCCGAGCTCACCCAGCCTGTGACCAAGCATCTCTGTCTCTGGCATACAGCTCTGCCTGGAGTCTCCAAACCCCACAGATCCCTGAGCTCTTCCAGGGGGTGTCTTCCTGGATCTTGTGGAGACCCCACTCACAGAGCATTGGTGCCACAGATTATGGTTTAAGGTAACCCCGAGTTGAGAGCTCACTCCTTGGCTCTGTCTCTGTAGCCGGCTTCCCAGCTCTAATACCTGTGAGCTCTGCAACACTTAGACACCCCTGATCATTCTGTGACCCCGTGGGACCTGGGGTGACGCTGACCCCATGTGGACTTCACCCTGGTTTAGCCTCTGGAGTGATGTCCCTCAGTGGAGCAGACTTTTAAAAGTCCTGATTTTGTGCTCTGTTGTTCCACCACTTGCTGGGATCTGGCCCCCCGTTCCACCTCCCCCCCACGGTCTATCTTCCTGTTGTTTTGGATTCACTTCTCTGCCGGTCCTACCTTTCAGAAAGTGGTCAATTTTCTATTTCTAGAATTGTTGCTCCTCTTCTCTTTGATCTCCTGTGTGATTTGTAGGTGTTCACAATGGTTTGCTAAGCTATCTAGCTGATCTCCTGCTACCTGATGTAGTCTCAGCCTGCTACTTCTCCTCCATCTTGACTCCTCCCACAGGATTTCCAATATACTTTGAAGATAGAAAGGATAGGACTTCTTAATGATTTGGATGATGGTTCATGCTATGTCTTTAGTAACTAGAAATAGCTGACATGCTTAATGAAATAGAAAACAAATTTACATTTTTAAAAGCCTATTCAAGCCATAAATTGAGCTATTGAAGATGACTTTAAAGCAATATTTCTAGCTTTTGAACTGTATATTTTCTGAAGAAGTAATTTTGTCTTTCCTCAAATTATACCTAGAATTCTTCCAGAATTCCCCATTCTTCCAGAAAATCAGATCAGAGTTTTGAAACTACACATAAAGTCATAATGAAATTGTTAATTCAAGTAATTAGTTTAGAATACAGCATTTATTTTCATAAAAGTAGAAAAACTAACTTTGAACCTTACATAAATTAGTCATATGTCTTGTGACTCATCAAAACATATTCACCATCTATATTACTGTGTTTATCCTAGCCCGGCATCAACTCTTTTGCTGAAAGAATTATAATTTCTAAAGCCGTATATGAGTTTATCCTGTGTTTATCAACTAGGCAGGGACTGAGTAATCCACTACCAAAAATGAAGAACTCAAATCCTCACTGAAAATATTCCCCAGTTTTCAGCCAGAAAGAACAAAAGGGAGGATTATATTAAATGTTAATATTATGTGTGAGTATAAAGACTATTTAACAATTGTACTATATGTGACTGAGAAAAATTTTAAAAAAGAAAAACTCAAGGATAGAGTACCTGAGTATTTTACCCTCTTGCCATTATGAAAACGGTTGAATGTTTATGCCAAAAATCAAAAGGATAATTGAGTCAACTGATACACATTGTTCCAAATTTAGAACATATTTTCCTTTTTAAGTTATCCTTTTAATTTTTAAAAGTAGCATAACTGTAGAATAGAATATGTGGAAATTGAAAAGAAAATGTGGAATGAATATGGGAAATTGAAAAATAACACTATTATTGTACTATTGTAATGTTGTAATTAGTGTTCTTGCTTTAATACATTTCAAGCGTCTTAACCTTCCCTTCAAATACATACTCTTACATACATTCAAATTTATGTTGCATTTCAATTTCTCCACTGGCTGATTTTAAAAGATTGAGGATTTATTTATACACAAATTATCTTATGATGTGAATTGCATAAAAGCATATGATAATGGCTAGGAAAGAAAGGCATTGCTTAGGGTGCGTGGGTAGCTCAATCAGCTGAGCTGCTGCCTTCAGCTCAGGTCATGATCCCAGAGTCCTGGGATAGATATCCCCACTTTGGGCTCCCTGCTGAGCAGGGAACCTGCTTCTCCCTCTTCTCTATTTGTGCTTTCTCTCACCATTTGCTTGTGTTCTCTCTTTCTCACTATCTCTGTCACTATCTTTGTCTCTCTCTCAAATAAATAAATAAAATATTTTTTTAAAAAGGCATTGCTGCGTGAGATAGAAGATGCGAATATTGTGTCAGATAAGATTTTTGTAGGTTGCATGATTTTCAAAAAAATTCATTATTATTAACATATATAATATTGATGCAGAATTCCAAAGTGTTGAAATGAGTTCAGTTTTTTTAATATATAAAATTATTTTGTAATATTAGCTTATGGAGGAAAAAGCACAATGCTTTTCCTAAATAAAGTCTTCATATGTTATGACAGAAATAAGACCATGATTCCCTGAATTGTAAATTCTAGGCAAAAATGCAAAATAATGTAAAGGAACCCATTTCTTTTACCTTGCCTTTAAATATTTCTTTGTGCACATCCCTCTTTTCAGATACACAACTAATCTGATAACTCAATTTTTTTCTTTATTTGCCTTTCAAAAAACAATGTAAAAGAATGTTTTGTTTTTTTTTTTTTATGATATGTGAAATGGAAGCAATTGGAGCCATGCTGTTCTATTTTATAAACAACTAACAATTCAATAATACTGGTGCCAATGATATGCAATTGATTATGTGAAGCTTGACAGATAAACTATCCAGAGTTACACAGGTAGTGTAGTATTTGCTCATATTCTTTGTATTCTTTAAATCATCAGTATGATTTATCTAATACTGACTTATTTCTTGGATAGAAGAATAATTGTAAAGTTGGACTTTTAAAAATATTTCAATCCTTTGTTTTAACATTTAAATTTAATCACAATATTTCCATTTGGCCTAAAACATTTTTTTTTTCTGCAGTCCATCACCAATTTAGCTTATTTCCTTAGAAAGAGCATATGAGATATAAACTCAGACTATGTTTTTTTTAATTATTATACTCTCACATGCCAGAAAATTTTTATTTATATTATAATTTGGCTGAGTGTATAATTCTAGATTAAAAATTAATTCTTAGCAGAATTTTGAGATCATCTTTCATTGTCACCTGTGATTGCTATGAATATATTTGATGTTAGCAATTTTCATTACAATGAATCTGACCTCCATTTTTCCTCTCTTTCTGAAAACTGTAAGAATCTTCTAATTATATTTTTTGTGCTTAAATTCATTTAGTCCATTTAGAGTTGGATTTTTATTCTTAATTATTCTTCCTGCTCAGTGTTTATGAAACCTTTCAAAATAAAAAATAGTAATAATGGCACCTTTATACATTTATCAAAACACATAGAATTGTACAGCAACTAAAAACTGAACTTTAAAATAAACCACGAATTTTATTTAATATAATGTATCAATATTGACTCATCATTTGTAATAAATATATTATGCTAATGCAAGATGTTAATAATAGGAGAAACTATGTGGTAGGGGAGGGGGATAAGTAGGAATGCTCTGTACTTTCTGCACAATTTTTCTGTAAACTTAAAACTGCTCTAAAAAAGTATATTTTAAAAAATAACACCTGTATTTGTCTTTGGGAAATATTATTTCATTATTTATATTCAGACACACATTTATTTGTTTCCTATTTTTGTATTACTGTTATATAGATTTTAGACTTCCTGGCTTGCTTTTTCTATGTCTATTATTTTTTCTTTCATATTTTCTAATCCTTTTTCTACTTGGCCAAATTTTAGAGAACTTATTGCCTGTAGTTCCTATTAATTGAAAATTTTAACACTATTATTTTTAATTCCCAAAACTCTGAGCATCTGATTACTCTCTCTTAATAAAAGTTCAGTTTTGTTCTTTTTGTTTTATACAGTAATGTTTTCTTTAATATTGATGAGTAATCTATGAACCAGACCTCTGATTTCAAATGACAGAAGCCTGTTTCCAACTGACTTTAGCAGAAAAGGGGAATGACACTCATTGGCTATTACTAGCTCAACTTTATTCATATGGACAAATTTTAACAAATTATCATTGCCAGAGAGATTCAGAATTCTCACTGCTCAGAACCAGTTCATGTGTCTATTATTTTTTTCCATTTTATTTTTTTCCTTTCAGTGTTCCAGCATTCATTGTTTATGTACCACACCCAATGCTCCATGCAATACATGCCCACCATAATACCCACCACCAGGCTCACTCAGACTCCGCCTCCAAAACCATCAGTTTGTTTCTCAGAATCCACAGTCTCTCATGGTTTGTCCCCCACCCTTTGATCTCCCTCAACTCACTTTTCCTCTCCATCTCCCAATGTCCTCCATGTTACTCGTTATGCTCCACAAGTAAGTGAAACTACATGATACTTGACTCTCTCTGCTTAACCTATTTCATTCAGCATAATCTCTTCCAGTTCAATCCATGTCTATTCTTAATACCAGGAGGTAAATTAATCACTACGAGAACCATGCAAATTGAAAGCAATAGCGGGGTGGTTCTCAAAGAAGAAAGCAAACAAACAAACAAAAAACAAAACTGAATCTGGTCAGGCAAGAATAGTTCATTAGAAGAAAAGCTATTATACAGTCTCAAATATCTCCATTTTCCAAGATCAGCAGGGTTTTTTTTTGTTTGTTTAATTAACTTATTATTTGGGGGGGGGGGGCAGTGTAGAAGTAGAGATTCATTTACCATAAAAGACTAGTTGGTAGCAACTTCTTTTTAGATATGTCTGCTGAGGTAAGGGAAACAAGCAGAAAAAAACTATTTGGATTGCATCAAAACAAGTAGCTTCTGCACAGTAAAGGGAACAATCAACAACACTAAAAGGCAACGTATAGAATAGGAGAAAATATTTGCAAATGACTTACCTGGATAAAGGGTTGGTATCCAAAATATATAAAGAACTTATCAAACCCAACACCCAAAAAAACAAATAATCCAATTAAAAAGTGGGCAGAAGACATGAACAGACATTTTTCCAAAGACATCTGGATGGCCAACAAACACATAAAAAGATGCTTATCATCACTGATCATCAGAGAAATGCAAATCAAAACTACAGTGAGATATCACCTCATACAATTGTCAGAATGGCTAAAACCAACAACACAAGGAACAACACGTGTTGTCAAGGATTCAGAGAAAGGGGAACCCTCCTACACTGTTGGTGAGAATGCAAACTGGTGCAGTCACTATGGAAAACAGTGTAGAGGTTCCCCACAAAGTTAAAAATAGAACTCCCCTCTGATCCAGCAATTGCACTACTAAGTGTTTACACAAAGAATATGAAAACACTAGTTCAGAGGGATACATGCACCCCAATGTTTATAGCAACATTATCTACAATAGCCAAATTGTGGAAACAACCCAAGTGTCCATTGACTGGTGAATGGGTAAAGAAGAGGTGGTGTATATACACAATGGGACATTACTCAGCCATAAAAAAGAATGAAATATTGCCATTTGCAATGACATGGATGGAGCTAGAGAGTATTATGCTAAACGAAGTAAGTCAGTCAAAGAAAGACAAATTACCATATGGTTTCACTCATATGTGGAATTTAAGAAACAAAACAAATAAGCAAATGGAAGGAAAAATAAGAGAGGCAAAACAAGAAATAGAATTTTTACTATAGAGAACAAACTGATGGTCACCAGAGAGGAGTGGGCATATTGATGTGTTAGATAAGTAATAGAGATTAAGGGGGCATTTGTCATGATGAGCACCAGGTGCTATATGGAACTGGTGAATCACTATATTGTACACCTGAAACTAATATTACGCTAATATTAGTGTATGTTAACTAAATGGAATTTACTTTTTAAAATATTTTATTTATTTATTTGACAGAGATCATAGGTAGTCAGAAAGGCAGGCAGAGAGAGAGGGGGAAGCAAGCTCCATGTTGAGCAGAGAGCCCGATGTGGGTCTCAATCCCAGGACCCTGGGATCATGACCTGAGCCGAAGGCAGAGGCTTTAGCCCTCTGAGCCACCCAGGCACCCCAATTAAATGGAATTTAAATAAAAACTTTTTTAAAAAGATTTTATTTATGTATTTGACAGAGAGAGACACAGCGGGAGAGAGAACACAGGCAGGATGAATGGGAGAAGGGGAAGCAGGCTTCCTGCTGAGCAGGGAGCCTGATGTGGGGCTCAATCCCAGGACCCTGGGGCCATGACCTGAGCCAAAGACAGATGTTTAATGACTGAGCCACTCAGGCGCCCCTAAATAAAAACTTTTTTTTAAGTCAAGTTATTTTTATTCTCATTCATATTTCTAAATGAAGGCCTAATTAATAAAATTAGCAAGTGTGGATATCTGTTAAATTAATTCTTTTTGTAAATCAGGTCTCTCTTCAGCATTGGAGAGTTGACAGAAAATAAGTTTACTTTGGCAGGAAGCAGTCAGTCTACTTAGACTTTAATCCATCCTCATGCCAGAATAATAAACCCTTTACTCTGAGGGAAACAAAACCCATTTTAGGACCTTTGTCCTCTCCAGAAATTCAATTCTATTTCTCTAGAGATGGTCCCCTGAATTTGTCCTGGCACATATATTGCTATTGTTGGTCAGGCTGTAGGCATGGTCTGAAGCCTATCTCTGGAGCCTCCCAGGAAGAACATCTCTCATCTTTGCTCCAAACATATATGAGTCCTTTATACTGTGTGCAAAAAATATATATATTAAAATTGACATTTTGACAGTGAACAGATACCAGATAGATAGAGAAAGATAGAGCAAAACCAGATTATTATGTGTATTACAAAGGAACTTGGGAGTGAATCCACTCACTCCATGTCCTTTGGACCCATCTGCGAGAAAAAAGATTAGAGCTTAAAGAAAGAGGCTTATGAAGAATCTTCTGTGGAAAACATCTCTTGTCTTATTGCAAAGATAGAATGGTGGTATGAGTTGAGAGAGATCCATCAGACCACTTCAAACTCATGATATATTTGTTGCATCTAGAAGACATTGAGGGCTGGTGCATAATTCACTCCTAGTATTCTACTATTTCATTGCTAGTACCTTAGTAGTATAAAACAATCATTCCATTACACATGGACTCAGTGGGGCAGGAATTCAAACAGGACACAATAAACAGGGCTAGTCTCTGTTTCATAGTGTGGAAGGCCTCAGCTCAGGAGACTCAATGGCTGTGGGTGACTCAGGCATCTTCCCCCACAAGTCTGGCAGTTGATGCTGGCTGGTACCTCAGCTGGGACTATTGATCAAAACTTCTATACTTGACCACTCTGTGTGTTTCAGGCTTCTTCAGAGAATGTAGTCCCCACATCTCAATGGAAGGAATATGAACATAACATTCTAAGAAGATCATGTATGCTGGAAGATCTTGTGGTTGTTTTGGAAAACATATCATACCTGAGAAAGCCCAAGTAATTTGTGAAAATAAGATAAGGGTGTCTATAATGGGAGCAGCCTGAACCTCAGTTTGTTGAACAAGGAATGAATGGGACATATAAGAATGAATATTCAATCAAGTCATTTTGAATTCAGTCTCAAAGGGACAGTAAAAGGTTGAAGAACTCCAGCAGTAAAAAACAGGAGGTATGTCATCAAGGAAATTCAAGTTAAAATAAGGAGATTCCATTACACACTTATCAGAATGACCAAAATCCAGAATACTGAAAACACTAAATGCTGCTGAGGATGTGGAACAATAGGAACAGGTGGGAGCAATGTGAAATGGAACACTTGGAAGAAAGACTTTGGCGATTTCTTACAAAACTAAGCATAATCTTAAAATATGATCCAGAAAGTGTGCTTCTTGATATTTACCCAAAGTAGCTGAAAATATATGTACACACAAAAACCTGCTCCCAGTTTGTAGCAGCTTTATTCATAATTGCCCACACTGAGAAGCAACCAAGATTTCCTTAAGTAGATGAATGAATAAATAAATTTTGGTACATCCAGACAAAGGAATATTACTCAACACTAAAAAGAAAAGAGCTATCAAGCCATGAAATGACATGGACATGGGAGCCAACTGGAAAAGTCTATATACTGTATGATTCCAACTATATGACATTCTGGAAAAGGCAAAACTGTGGAGACAGTGAAAAGATCCGTGGCTGTCAGGGATTCCTGGGTGGGGAGGAAGGAATAAGTAGATGGGGCACAGAGAATTTCTAAAATATTGAAAATATTATTTCTGATACTATAAAGATGGATACATGCCATTATATATTTGTCCAAACCCACAGAATGTGCAACACCAAGAGTGAACCACAATGTAAAGTATGGACGTTGGTGTTAAAGATATATCAGTGTAGGTTCATTAATTACAATGGTCCACTGGGAGAGGATGTTGCTAACATGGGGGAGACTACACACATGTGGAGGAAAAGGTATATGGAAAATCTCCCTTCAGTTTTATTGTGAACCTAAAACTGCTTTTAAAAATAAAGTATTCAGAAAATGGGAGATAAACTCTAGGTTATAGAGAATGTTGAATGAGTCACAAGGATGCAATCGAAATAGAGATGCCTCTTCTCAGTTCAAAGGTACTGCATGAAAAAGATGGCCCCAGATGTGAAAATCTTAAAAATTTACAATAGCAGCTCATGATAAAGGACAAATAAATAAATAAATCAGTGTTAAACCCCTGCCAGAACCAGAAACAAAGAAGTCACCAATGCAAGTAAAAATTTTCCTATCCTCTTAAACCTTTTCCCTAAAATTATCAAACCACAGCTAATATGGGAAGACTCGGATGTGAAGAGAAAGTAGAAACCAACTATACTATTCATTCTAAAAACAGGTAGCCTCTCAGGGTTAAGAAAAGCAGATTTAGAGGAGGAGAAAAGTGTTGTACAGTCATACTCTTGAATTAATTAGTATTTAACTAGTATTTTGATGGATATTCTGTATTCTAAAATGAGTCTACAGTTATGAGGCTAACTGACTATCCCCTGTCTAAAACAGAATAATCATGGGATATGTCCAAATTTATAGTGCTGGGAAAGATTTTCTTCCCCACTGGGAAAAAAATGAAAGAGATAGGAAGAAATGAAAGTAGATTTTTATTTAGATGGCATCATGTTAGTCATATGTTTAACACACCACATATGTGGTTTACTTTGTTCTGGCCTATCAGTCTTCAAGAAATCCATCCATATTTCAATCCAGTCAGTAATCTGATAATACTACTTCTGTGAAATTACACATTTTTATTCTTTTCTGCTAGCAAGGACAGAAAACATACATCCTCAGATAAAATTCAATTCCAACCAAAAATACTCAGAGTCAGATTAATACAGAATATTCAACATGAGACTTCCCAACCAATTTGCTCTAAGTCTTGTAATTTCTTTTGCAGAAATGGAACTTCTGATCTAAATTTTTTGTTGAAATCCTTGCTTCACTGTCTCCTTCCAGATTAGGTAATGCCTAATAGGACAATAATAGCTTCTTTTAAGTGACAACTGGTCCATCAGGGATGGACCTTGATAAATCCCTGATGCTGCATCTGAGTTTATATGAACTATGCGTTGTTGTTAGAATTGCAGGTCCATAGATGTCACATTATCCTGTTGAAGAATTGGAACAATATTCCTCAGATGATTACTTGACAACAACAGAAGCATTAGAAGACTATCCAAAGCAAACTAAAAGTTATCCCTTTCTGGGATTCACTCAAATGGTTTGCAAAATAAACATTTCTGACCACAGAAGTAAGTTACTTGACATTTGTGGGAATGCTTTGAATTTGCAGGAAAACAACAGCTCTGTTATTATGTTAATGTTATGTCAATAAAACAATAAGATAAAATTTAACTAGTTTCATTAATTAATAGTAATAGCCATGTTATTTTCATTTTAATGATTATTAAATTCATTAAATGATCATTAAATTCATTTCAATTTAAGAATTTTCATTTTAAGGGTAGAAACAGTTGCTGGTATTTAATAAATGGTAGGATATTAGCATGACCAGTGAGAATATTTGTAGGTGTGTGAGACAATAGGCATGTTGAAAATATTCTGAAAGAGAATTCTAATAGAATTGCTTACCAAAAACCATTTTATTGTACAGAGACTTATGATGTTCTTAACAATAACTGATAAGACCCTTGGATCCAAATAATGTGAACCATAAAGTATTGTGATTTTTCATCAATGTTTGGAAGATAAAAATATTAATATGGACAGCCCATCTTCAAGATAACGAAGCAAAGGAAGTGTTATTATGACAAAAGGTATTACTGTTTGCTGGGTAGCTGTGTAAAATATGATAGGTTATTCCTAAAATACTAACATAACAAAACCTCTCTGAGATGTACAATATGATTATACTTCATGTTATTTCTACCTTTGTACCTGAGAAAGCATTCAGATAAACTTAGCAGAATATGGTAAATAAAAACCATATGTGCAGAAAAGGACGTTT
Organism: Taxidea taxus jeffersonii; assembly: GCA_003697995.1. NCBI lineage: Eukaryota > Metazoa > Chordata > Mammalia > Carnivora > Mustelidae > Taxidea > Taxidea taxus. The sequence goes on along the minus strand of RCUC01133943.1, from coordinate 12,845 downwards.
ATCAATCTGTTTTCAATATCCACATTGTATAGAATATATGCTTAATATATCTTTTTACAGTGACAGTTTTATGTTAGCTAATAGTTATCTTGACAATCTTCTTGTAATTGAAAAGAAGTGGTCAATAATGAAAATGCAAAGGTAGTTAAGAAAAATATAATGACAAAAGAAAAAAGTTAATGATTAACTGATTCCTGTTTCATTTCCATTATATTAAAAAAGCAATATTGAGGGGCACCTGGGTGGCTCAGTGGGTTAAAGCCTCTGCCTTCAGCTCAGGTCATGATCTCAGTGTCCTGGGATCGAGTGCCACATCGGGCTCTCTGCTCAGCCAGGGAGTCTGCTTCCTCTGCTCTCTATCTCTGTCTGCCTCTCTGCCTACTTGTGATTTCTATCTGTTAAATAAATAAACCAAAAAATAAAAAATAAAAAAGCAATATTGAGGTTCTTTTTTTTTTTTGAATATTTTATTTATTTGACAGACAGAGATCACAAGTAGGCAGAGAGGCAGGCAGAGAGAGAAGAGGAAGCAGGCTCACCGCTGGGCAGAGAGCCCTATGAGGGGCTCAATCCCAGGACCCTGGGATCATGACCTGAGCTGAAGGCAGAGGTTTTAACCCACTGAACCACCCAGGTGCCCCAATATTGAGGTTCTTTAAGAGAAAGTAAACAGCATGCATTTCCTTTATATTAAAAAAAACAATATTGAGTTTCTTTAAAGGAAAAGTAAAAGCATGTAATAATTTATTTTTAAAATATGATGTGTAAATTAATATTTATGGGTTCTTTAGGGCCAATTTTGTGGGCAGGTGTCCATTTAAATCCTAATTTTTTTAAACACTTGAACAGATCTATAATTGCTAATTGAAGAATGTTTTGGTGTATGTATCCCCTGTAGCCCATCCCATGTACTCATTGTGTGAGTTTTTACCTGTGTGATTCCCCTTTGGGAACATAATATCCAAATATGGCTGCTATCAGTTCCTTCCTCCTAGAATGTGCATATTCTTCCTCACGTCAAAAGCTAGAAATTTAATTCTACCTCCCCTGAATCTAGACAGGCTGTAGTAATTTGTTTGAACTATTAGAAGGCAACTGAGATATTATTTGGAACAGCTGAGACTAGATCATAAGAAACCTTTGGGTTTCTTCCTGGACCTCTTGGAATGCTTGGGATTCTGCTTCTTGGAACATGACCTACCATGATATAAGAAACCCAAGTCAGGGGCACCTGGGTGGCTCAGTGGGTTAAGCCTTTGCCTTTGGCTCAGATCAGGATCTCACGGTCCTGGGATCAGGCCCTGCATGGGGCTCTCTTCTCAGCGGGGAGCCTGCTTCCCCCCTCTCTCTTTGCCTACCTCTCTACCTACTTGTGGTCTCTCTCTTTCTCTCTGTCAAATAAATAAATAAAATATTAAAAAAAAAAAAAAGAAAAGAAACCTAAGTCACATGGAGAGGCCATTGAAGTGTGCTGGTTGACAGCTCCAGCAGGGCTCCCAGCTAACTGTATCAATGGCTGGTCATGTAGGTGAGACTTCTTTGTTGTTTGGCCCCAGTTAATCTGTCAGAAGATTCCAGCCCCAGTTGCATGAGAAACCCTGAGAAAGAAATTGTCAGTTGAGCCCAGTCAACCCATCGGTCCATAAATAATAACAGACAATAACCATACATAAAATTGTAGTTTTAGTAAATTGAAGGAATAAGAAATTGTTTCACATCACTAATATTTTGGCAATTTGTTATGCAGCAATAGAAAACAGAAGCAATTCTCAACGATCACATTGTTTGGTATTCAAAGTCTATGAGTTTTCCTCCAAACACTAACAAACTGATATAAAATTGAGGTAATATTTTGGTCAAACAATTATGACATGCATTTTCTGATTTGTCACCATCTATTTATATTTCATCTTCTAGAAAGATGACATAACTAAAACAAGGAGCTAGGATCCAGGTGACCACTTTTCTATTCTAAATTCCACAGGTAACCAGACACGTAATCTTGGTTCACAATGTAGAAGCCTAAATTAATCCCTTTGAAACTTTAGGGGATTAAAATAGATTACTCTTTAACCTTTACCATTGTTGCTTTAAAATTACACAATCAAAAATGTGTAATACAAGGCAATTGCAATGTAAATATCAAAAGCTAATTTGGACAAGATATTTAAAGAGTGTATCAGACAGTATGAGTTACATACTATAATGAATTGAAGTCAGAATGAAGAGACAAATTACTTTAGGCTATTTAGTTCTCATAATGCAATGAAATAAAGCATAAAATTTCTCTGTGGAAATAAATTAACTTTTCTTCGTTGACTTCTAGGAGAAATAAACATCATTCCCATGTATAAGGGATATTGGGTAACATAATTGAACCTGTATTCTGTTACAGTATTAAGGGACCCACCTCTGTACTCCCATAGCACCACATATACCCTACATATACCAACTTGTGTATTTGTATATTTTAACAATTTATGTACCTATTTGTCTAATGAAACTGAAGTTTCTTAGGGGCCTCTGACCTTGAGTTGTTTGACTTTCTACTTCCAGTCCCTATACAGTGTATGGGGCATTCAATAGGCCTTCAATATGTTTTTATAGAATAAAGAGGTACTGAATCAATCTTCAAATGGATGTTTCTTGTCTCATCACATAAAAGACACCAAAGCCATATAATTAGACTATAATTTAGGAAAGGATGTCTATATAACTCTGATAATACAGTTAGGTAAGTAGCTTTGTGTAGGCCTAACAATATTATAAAGATTCTAGCACAAAACAAAGAAGAAAATGTGCCCCTTAAGGAGCATTTTCTCCATTATGAATATTCCATGAGAGGTTATGACAAGGACCAGTTTTTGGTGAGCCCAATATAATTAACACTAGTAATTGGAGTGTCTTATCTTATATGATTGACTATAAATATAGTTAAAAATAAGACTCAGGTGGTAGAGTTAATATCTTACCATGCCAGGTTAGAAGTCTGACGTAGATTATCTCTCAAGTGGATACCCGTACTTTTCTTTATGGAGTTGGATCAGAAGAGTTTGTGAAACAGAAATTTTCCTCAAAAGTAGTTTAAAATATCCCCAAGCTCTTAAAGAAATAGTGGATTAAGATAAGTTTGGACAGGAGCAGAAAACTGAGAGTAGATGTCATCAATTGGCCACAGCTTGCTACCCTTTGTCTTCCATAGAAACCTAATTATGATAATGCCCATGAAGATAAAAGCTACAACCCTACCTCTCTGTCACTCCCACCTCCAGTCACTGAAAGAGCTTATGGCACACAGGTGAAATTATTCAATGTTTTAAGTTAAAGAATGCTGGCAAAGTTTAAACATATTAACTATGATATTGATGATGCCATGTGAGTATTTCAGGTGGTACTTAATCTTTCAAGCTGCTTTTCAGAGAGAAATATTTTATAACAATGGGATCTTCAGTTCTTGATTTCCTATAGATGTAGCATTGGCAGGATTCTGACATTTAAGTTTCTAAAAATTATTTTCAGCTAATGGATTCTTGGAATATGGATTTAAAGTTTAGAATCTGCCAAATGGTTCTAGACATCTGCTGGCTCTCTGTGTTCATTAGTGTAGTAAACAGCCCTCTTGTAGATAATGGGTATAGAATATATAACCAGGCCAACTTGTCAGCAAGTTTCTTCAGGCATGAGAAGAATATATTCTGTTGTTTAAACCAAATATTTTAGAATTGACTTAACAAAAACTAAAATTAGTATATCTGTCTTTATCCTCGTCCCTGGTTGCTCCAAGTTGGATGTAAACACAATGTTAAACTTTACACATAGAAAACTTCACATTATTAAAGGTTTGGTTATTGTAGACAACTTGAAGAAGCATGAATGGAAGTTTAGAAGGTCAGGGTTTTTGTTGTTGTTTATTTGTTTGTTTTTGTTTTAATCACTCTGTACTGCATCACAGGCAAGGAACTTAATTATTGGTAAGTTTAGTAAAAAATATAAACAAATAAATCTATTGGTATCATAAAATGCAATATTTTACTTTTGAATCTTTAGTTTTTATGATCCCACAGTGATTTTTATTAATATTACCAAGTTGGGACAAGTTTAGCTCATAAAGATTATAACTTAGAGTATTTGTCCCTAGAATGGAGGAAAATACAGTCTTTGTGGTATAATTGAAAATGGGGTAATTGAATGACATAAAGATGAAAAGAATGATAATTCATGAATGATGAGATTAGGATCAGGTAAGGTGAGCATCAACAACAGACTGGGATGCCTTATGGAGAAGCTTTTCAATGAGTTAGAAAAGTGAATATTGGCAATGGTGTAGTTCTCTAACTTCCATTGAGAGAAGTAAGCATTTACCATTGTCTGGGTAATCAGGTGAAAGTTGAACAGAATGATCCTATATATTATGAAGCCTGGATAGTTAAAATGTTGTCAATAATGTTCAAAATGTTAAAGTTAAGATTTATTCAGTTTATCCCCCAAAGTTTATCCAAGTCAATACTGGTGTTATCTTGTTAATTTTTGCAGAGCTATATAAAGTAGTTTCAGATGTATCATACTCAACTCTATCTCAGTATTTCAAATATTCCTTTGTCGGGCAGTAGGAATATAAGTCAAGCAAGGTAATTTTCAAGAGGTTCTGGAATTCTTTTCTGGGCCTGGCTATGAAAAGCATTTATGACATCTGTTATTCTAAGTTAGCAAATATGTATCTAATTCCACAAACTCAGGTTCAAGAAATACACCATTTTCTTATCTCTCAAATTAATTTTAATTTCAGGCTTCCATTTTGTCAGAAATATCATCTCATTAATTATTTAAGAAATTTCCACACACCTTTCTCCAGGGTTATGACTTGTATTTGCCAAGAGATTTTTATCATTGTTGGTGGTCATTAGGGCATCAAGTCTCAGTGTTGGGATTAGGGATTCTAGCTTCAGTGTTACAGTTCACACCAGCTTCAGATGAAGCACCCTTCATCTTGTGTTTTCTTCATTTGTCTATTATGGTTTTAGATAATTCAATCCTAATTGTTTTCCTAAGGATCCTATAGGTAATGGTGACTCTCTGAACTATGTCTGTGTTACTCCTGGACACACAGAACTCATTCTGCTGCTCCAGGTCTACCCCTCGACATAGAAAATTCTATAAGGATATCTTAATTCAGTCAGTGCCTTAGGCATTCCATAGCAAAGCATACCTCTGTTGCATCAGTTGAATCTTAACAACATATTTAGGTCTCTAACCAGGCTACAGGCATGATAGCTTTATCGTTTTGAATAGATTTTGCACTACCCAAAGATGCCCAGCCAAGAGAGTAAGTGGAGGCTGAAATCCTGGGCAGTCTACATCCTATGCTGAAATCCTGGGATTTCTTCCTAGCACAAGGGAAGGGAACCTTATACTATACGGAGTGTTTTTATCATAAAATGATAAAATTGCGTCTTGTCCAATGCTTTTTCTGTGTCTATTAAAAGGACATGTGGCTTATATCTTCTATTGAAATAGTGGATTGGATTAATTGATTTTCAGATTTTACATCAATCTGGTATTGCTGGGATAAATCACGCCAGTCATGGTGTATAATTCTTTTTTGCTGGGTTGCCTGGGTGGCTCAGTTGTTTTGTGTCTGCCTTCAGCTCAGGTCATGATCCTAGAGTCCTGGGATCAAGCCCCATGTTGGGCTCCCTGCTCATCAGGAAGCCTGCTCCCTCTCTCTTTCCCCCCTGCTTTTGTTCCTTCTCTCCTTGTCTCTATCAAATAGATACATTTTTTAAAAAATCTTAGAAACATTCTTTTTATCTGTTGTTAGATTTGGTTTACAAATATTTTATTAAGGAATTCTGCATCTATATTCATCAGAGGTATTGGCTTATAGTTTTATTTCCTTGTGTTGTCTTTGTTTGCTTTAGATAAATAGTGGCCTCATAGTATGAGATGGGAAGTGTTCCCTCTTCTGTTTACTGGAAGAGTTTGTGAAGGACTGTTATTAATTCTGCTTTAAAACTTCGGCAGAATTCTTCAATGGAGTCATCTGTGCCTGGGTTTGTCCTGTGGGAAGTTTTTAAGTTATGTATTCAATATCTTTACTTATTTTAGGTTGATTCAGATAATTTTTTTTCCTGTTGAATCAGTTTCTATAATTTCAGTCTTTCTAGGAATTTTCTTATTTAATCTAAGTTATCTAAATTGTTGTCATTTAGTAGATCATATTATCCTTTATAATCGATTTGTTTCTATAAAATTGGTACTAATGTCCTCTATTTTTATTCCTGTTCTTAGTAATTTGAGTTTTCTCTCCTTTATTTCTGGGTAAGTCTATCTAAAAATTTGTCAATTTTATTGATTTTTTTCAAAGAACTAACTTTGGGATTTATTGTTTTTTATCTGTTGTTTTTGTATCTTCTTATCTTAAATTATTATTTCATCTGTTTGCATTAGGTTTAGTTTGCTCTTCTTTTTCCATCATGTTTTTTATTTTTTTTTAACATTTTATTTTTTATTTGACAGACAGAGATCACAAGTAGGCAGAGAGGCAGGCAGAGGGAGCGGAGGAAGCAGGCTCTCTGCTGAGCAGAGAGCCCGATGTGGGGCTTGATCCCAGGACCCTGAGATCATGAGCTGAGCTGAAGGCAGAGGCTTTAACCCATTGAGCCACCCAGACGCCCCCTTTTTCCGTCATGTTGAGGTGAAACACCTTTTTAAAGTCCTTTAATGTGGCTTTGCACTATAATATTTTCTTTAAGTGCTGCTATAACCACATCCCATAAATTTTGTTATGTTGTTTTCATTTTCATTCATATCAATGCATCTTCTAATTTCTATTTTGATTTATTTTCTTTAATGCATTTGGCATTTAGGATTGTGTTAATTTCCACATATTTGGAATTTCCCCAATTTTTTTGTGTTACTATTTTGAATTTGATCTCATTGTGGTTAACAAACATATTTTATATGTTTTCAATTTTTTTACATTTATTGAGGCTTGTTTTATGACCTAGTTTATTTTCTATCCTGGAAAATATTCCATGTTTACTTGAGAAGAATGTGTATTCTGCCATTGCTGTTATTAGATGTCTGTTAGGTCTAATTTGTTGATAGAGTTGTTATTATTGAGCTACACAATTTTTCTGGCCTTTATTGAAAATGGTGTATTAAAGACTCTAACTATTGTTATTGTTGAAATGTCTATTTTTTCCTATAAATCTGTCAGTTTTGCTTTTTGCTTCATGTATTTTGGGGTTTTGTAAATAGTGCATATACATTTTTCATTGTTATTTCTTCCCAATGGATTGACACTTTTACCAATACAAAATATCTCTTTTTATATATACTAACACTTTGTGACTTAAAGTTTATTTTGTCTGATATTAGTATAGCCACTCCAGATTTGTTACAGTCGTTGTTTACATATATCTTTTTACTTTCAACTAATTGTAGCTTTGAATCTAAAGGATCTCTCTCTGGTATACAATATATAATTGGATCTTTTTTTATCCAGTTTGACAATGTCTGTGTTTTGTTAGTTTTGTATAATCTATTCACATTTAATGTAATTGATATAGTTGGATTTATACCACTATTTTATATTTTGTTTTCTATATGTCTCATGTCTTTTTGTCCCTTTTGTTGCTCTTCTTTTATAGTAAGTGAATATTTTCTAGTAAACAGTTTTATTTTTTTAATGATTTTTAAAAATATTTTTTAATTATTTCCTTAGTGGTGGTTCTAAGGCCCACATGCAATCTTAGTTGAATCTACTTCAGATTTCACTGTAATTAAATTATTATAAATCTGAAGTAGATTCAACTAAGGTTGCATGTGGGCCTTAGAATCACCACTAAGAAAATAGTTCAAAAATATTCACTAACAGCTCAAATATTCACTAACAGAATCATAATTCTCATATACTCCTCTGGGTCTAGATTATAGCCTGGCATCATCCTCTTACTCTAAAACAGTTTTGCTTCACTTGCCTCCTTTGTGTTCTTGTCAAATTTATTACAGTTTTATATGTTACAGGCTTAACAATACATATTATTCCATATAATTATTTTTTAAAAAGCTTAGAGAAAAAAAAAGAAATATGCATTAGTATTTTCTTTTCTAGTTATTAAAATAACTTTCATGGTACTTTTATATTTTGTGTGTGGATTCAAATTCTGTCTAGTGACTCTTTTAGCCCAAGGAACTCCCTTTATTATTTTTGTAGAGTTTGCTAGTAATGAATAGTCCATGATTTCATTTATCTGGAAATGTCTGTATTTTGCCTTCATTTTTTGAAAGATAGTTTTGCTGGATATAAGATTTCTGGTGGACATTTTTTTTTCTCTGACTTCCATGGTTTGTGATAAGAAATGAGCTGTTAATCTTATTGGGGTTCTTTTGTATGTAATGAGTCACTTTTCTCTTGGTGCTTTCAAGGTTTTCTCTGTCTTTTAAAATGTTTACTCTGATGTGCCTGAGTATATATCTCTTTGTGCTTATCCTAAATGGAATTTGTTGAGATTCCTAGGCATGTAGATTAAAGATTTTCCTCAGATCTGAGGTGTCAGTCATTATTTCTTTCACCATTTTTTCTGTGTTCTGCTTTCTTCTTGTATCCTGTTAGGGCTTTGGTGGTACATTTAATAGGGTCCCATATTTCTCTGTGGATTTTTTTTCATTCTTCTTCTTTTTTTTTTTTTCTGTTCTTAATCTTTATTAGTCTGTCTTCATGTTTGGTGATTATTCTTCAAACAGTTAAAATCTATTATTGCTTTTCTTAGTGAATTTTTTTAAAATAATCTCTACATTCAACATGGGGCTGGAAATCAAAACCCTGACATCAAAAGCTACAATCTCCACCAACTGAGCCAGCCAGGCACTCCCCTACTGAATTTTTTATTTCAATTATTTTACTCTTCAACTCCTGAATATTCATTGAGTCCTTTTTAAAAAAAAATAATTTCTGGGGCATCGAAGATGGCGGAGAAGTAGGAGGCTGAGACGACATCAGCCAGGAGGAGATCAGCTAGATAACCTATCAAACCATTCCGAACACCTACAAATCCAACAGGAGATCGAAGAGAAGAAAAAAACAATTCTAGGAACAGAAAATCGACCACTTTCTGAAAGGTAGGACCAGCGGAAAAGTGAATCCAACGCGACGGGAAGATAGACCCCAGGGGGAGGGGCCGGCTCCCGGCAAGCGGCGGAGCACAAAATCAGAACTTTTAAAAGTCGGATCCACGGAGGGACATCACTCCAGAGGCTAAACTGGGGTGAAGACCTCACGGGGACAACGTGGACTCAGGTCCCACGGGGTCACAGAAGGATCGGGGGTGTCTGAGTGTCGCAGAGCTCACAGGTATTAGAGCAGGGATGTCGGCTGCAGAGACAGAGCCGAGATTTCCTAGTAGTCTGTGACACGGACCAGTGCTCTGTGGCACTGGCCGGTGCTCTGTGCGAGGGGTCCCCACAAGATCCGGGGAGACTCCGACCCGGGAGAGCTCAGGGATCTACGGGGTCCAGAGACTCCAGGTGGGACTCTACCAGAGACAGAGACGCTTGGTCACAGGCTGGGTGAGCTCGGAGCACTCCCAGAAGCCAGTGAGACGGGACTGCTTATGCACAATTTTCTCTGAGCGCAGTCTGCGGGCGCGCGCGGTCTGCGGGTGCGCGCAGTGTCGGCGGGCCCGCGGGGTCTGCGGGCCTGCGGTGTCTGCGGGCGCGCGGTGTCTGCGGGCGGACGCGCGCGCGCACTCTCCGGCGCAAACGTGGGCTAGGGAGTCTGGAGGGATTAAACGCTTTTCTCTGAAGGCGCACTGAAGACTGGGGCCCCTAGCTCTCGGCTCCTCTGAACCGGAGATTGGGAGGCCGCCATTGTCATTCCCGTCCTCCAGAAATCTACAGAAAGCGCGTTCAGGGAACAAAAGCTCCTGAAAGCAAACCTGAGAGGATTACTTAGCCCGGGCCCTGGTAAGGGCGGTGCAACTCCGCCTGGGGCAAAGACACCTGAGAATCACTACAACAGGCCCCTCCCCCAGAAGATCAAAGAAATACAGCCAAGACCAAGTTCACTTAACAAGGAGAACAGCGGATTCTTATCTGGACAAAATGACAAGGCGGAAAAACTCACCACAAAAAAAAGAGCAGGAAACAGGACCGAAGGCTAGGGACCTAATCAATACAGACATTGGTAATATGTCAGATCTGGAATTCAGGATGACGATTCTCAAGGTTCTAGCCGGGCTCGAAAAAGGCATGGAAGATATTAGAGAAACCCTGTCAGGAGAAATAAAAACCCTTTCTGGAGAAATAAAAGAAATAAAGTCTAATCAAGTTGAAATAAAAAAAAGCTATTAATGAGGTGCAATCAAAAATGGAGGCTCTTACTGCTAGGATAAATGAGGCAGAAGACAGAATTAGTGATATAGAAGACCAAATGGCAGGGAATAATGAAGCAGACCAAAAGAGAGACAATCAACTACTGGACCACGAGGGGAGAATTCGAGAGATAAGTGATGCCATAAGACGAAACAACATTAGAATAATTGGGATTCCAGAAGAAGAAAGAGAAATAGGAGCAGAAGGTATACTGGAGAAAATTATTGTAGAGAATTTCCCTAATATAGCAAGGGGAACAAGCATCAAAATCCAGGAGGCCCAGAGAACACCTCTCAAAATCAATAGGAATCGACCCACACCCCGCCATCTAATAGTAAAATTTAAAAGTCTTAGCGACAAAGAGAAAATCCTGAAAGCAGCACGGGACAAGAAGTCTGTAACGTACAATGGTAAAAATATTAGATTGGCAGGAGACTTATCCACAGAGACCTGGCAGGCCAGAAAGAACTGGCATGATATATTCAGAGCACTGAACGAGAAAAACATGCAGCCAAGAATACTTTATCCAGCTAGGTTATCATTGAAAATAGAAGGAGAGATTAAAAGCTTCCAGGACAAACAAAAACTGAAAGAGTTTGTAAACACCAAACCAGCTCTACAGGAAATATTGAAAGGGGTCCTCTAAGCAAAGAGAGACCCTAAAAGTATTACCAGAAAGGAACAGAGACATTATACAGTAACAACCACCATACAGGCAATACAATGGCACTAAACTCATATCTCTCAATAGTTACCCTGAATGTAAATGGGCTAAATGCCCCAATCAAAAGACACAGGGTTTCAGAATGGATAAAAAAACAAAACCCATCCATATGCTGCCTACAAGAAACTCATTTTAGACCTGAAGACACCTCCAGATTGAAAGTGAGGGGGTGGAAAACAATTTACCATGCTAATGGACATCAGAAGAAAGCTGGGGTGGCAATCCTTATATCAGATCAATTAGATTTTAAGCCAAAGACTATAATAAGAGATGAGGAAGGACACTTCATCATACTCAAAGGGTCTGTCCAACAAGAAGATCTAACAATTTTAAATATCTATGCCCCTAACATGGGAGCAGCCAACTATATAAACCAATTAATAACAAAATCAAAGAAACACATTGACAAGAATACAATAATAGTTGGAGACTTTAACACACCCCTCACTGAAATGGACAGATCATCCAAGCAAAAGATCAACAAGGAAATAAAGGTCTTAAATGACACACTGGACCAGATGGACATCACAGATATATTCAGAACATTCCATCCCAAAGCAACAGAATACACATTCTTCTCTAGTGCCCATGGAACATTCTCCAGAATAGATCACATCCTGGGTCATAAATCAGGTCTCAACAGGTATCAAAAGATTGGGATCATTCCCTGCATATTTTCAGACCACAATGCTCTGAAGCTAGAACTCAATCACAAGAGGAAATGTGGAAAGAGCACAAATACATGGAGACTCAACAGCATCCTTCTAAAAAATGAATGGGTCAACCAGGAAATTAAAGAAGAATTGAAAAAAACCATGGAAACAAATGATAATGAAAACACAATGGTCCAAAATCTGTGGGACACAGCAAAGGCAGTCCTGAGAGGAAAATATATAGCGATACAAGCCTATCTCAAGAAACAGGAAAGGTCTCAAATACACAACCTAACCCTACACCTCAAGGAACTCGAGAGAGAACAACAAAGAAAGCCTAAACCCAGCAGGAGAAGAGAAATAATAAAGATCAAAGCAGAAATCAATGAAATAGAAACCAAAAAAACAATAGAACAAATCAATGAAACTAGGAGCTGGTTCTTTGAAAGAATTAATAAGATTGATAAACCCCTGGCCAGACTTATCCAAAAGAAAAGAGAAAGGACCCAAATAAATAAAATCATGAATGAAAGAGGAGAGATCACAACCAACACCAAAGAAATACAAACAATCATAAGAACATATTATGAGCAACTCTATGCCAACAAATTTGACAATCTGGAAGAAATGGATGCTTTCCTAGAGACATATAAACTGCCAAAACTGAACCAGGAAGAAATAGAAAACCTGAATAGGCCCATAACCAGTAAGGAGATTGAAACAGTCATCAAAAATCTCCAAACAAACAAAAGCCCAGGGCCAGATGGCTTCCCAGGGGAATTCTACCAAACATTTAAAGAAGAATTAATTCCTATTCTCCTGAAACTGTTCCAAAAAATAGAAATGGAAGGAAAACTTCCAAACTCATTTTATGAGGCCAGCATCACCTTGATCCCCAAACCAGACAAGGATCCCATCAAAAAAGAGAATTACAGACCAATATCCTTGTTGAACATAGATGTGAAAATTCTCACCAAAATACTAGCCAATAGGATCCAACAGTACATTAAAAGGATTATTCACCACGACCAAGTGGGATTTATTCCAGGGCAGCAGGGTTGGTTCAACATCCGCAAATCAATCAATGTGATACA